>JAQQFT010000509.1:0-24628 GCA_029582265.1 Zoroaster sp. YZ-2022 | reverse complement strand
TCACTGGTGTGCGTGATCGAGGCATGCGAAAAAGCAAGTTGACTTGGATGTTCATGTCACAAACACGTGTCGAATAATGTCATTGTTCGATCAAAGGCGATGTGGGGGGAATAACCCCCTGCCTTCTAAATAAGGATATCGCAACGTCATTTTGGGCTTTGGATAAGGACAGTTTTTGCGTACTAAAATAATATTTAATATTATAAAACAACAAACTGCAAATATTACGAATAAAAAATCAGAACTTTAATATTAATTTATTTCTATAAATTGAACTTTAGTTAAATGTCAATAAACTTTGTTCTGAAAGAATGAATTTATATAGAGACCTAGATAGGAATCATTAAAAACAACACTACTTTTCTACTAATAAACTAAACAATGATTTTAAGAATTAAGATTATTTTCAGAATCCAATATTTCCTATTATTGATATTATAAATCATGTTCACTTGGTGAGGTGACAGTTATGCGCGTCATAATAATAATAATAATAATAAAAATAATAATAATAATAATAATAAAAAGTGTGGACTTATAGCGCGTATCCACCAACGAGTGGTGCTCAGGCTTATATTATTACCCTGCTCATAAGGCTCATAAGGCTCATAAATCATTCCTGAAACCATCTCAGCCCTGGGAGTATACAGCTAAATTTCTGCCATTACAGCGCTATATGGGGCTAATCAACCAACTCTGCCCTCACAATCCCATTTAACCCCTGGGTGGAGAGAAGAAAATGGTTAGTGTCATTGTCAAAGACACAAGTGTCACGGCCGATTCGAACCCACATTCTACCGTTAACACCAGAACTGAGCCCGCGACGATTTGCCATGACGATATTTTCCGCGGTGGAAAACACCCGTTCGGAGGGCACTGACGTTGCCGGAATATCAAGATATTTCTTGGCGATCCTTGCGACGATGGAAACCGAACGGCATTTGGCTGCCACCAATGACATGGATCATCACGACCCCAGCTGGTTTGGTTTCAAAAAATGACCGACTTAACACCTCCCTTTTTATGTCTTTCTTTTGAAACAAATTGTCCTTTTTTCGGCAAATGTAATACACAAAGAGCTCGGTATCGGTGGGTAAATAAATGTAAATGTTGGTGATAAGCTGAGGTATGGTCAGTGGGACATAAAAATCATTACACAACAAAAACCCAAATTTCAACCCACTTTTTATTATGCAACAATTAAAGTGGACGTCCCCTAATAAAATCCCTCTATTAACACATCATGGTTCACATATTTCCCGTGCAGACATAAAGCAGCAGTTATTGTCCCACTAATCCAATTGCTGTGAACAATACAAACATTCCATCCTCTGCAGCTAGTTTGATACTTGTTTATAGCATGCCACAGCCAGGCTATTTGGTCTTAATGATTGGGAAAAATGTATCACCAACAGTTGGACAAAGTGTGGAAAAAGCGTAAAATACTACAAGGGGTTATCAGAGTGAATCTCTTGAATAAAATTGCTCCTAAAGTGTAAACATTACATTGTTCAATAGTCAAGATTTCGTTACACCGCTGAAATTGTAAGTCCCAATTTAAAAGTCGTTTCGGGTACTGGAACCGAAAATGGAACCAGGTAATGACAGTTTCGGTCGGTATATGGATACCGGATACCCCCACACCCTAGCACATACTTGGGCTTTAATATAATTTGTCAGATTTGTTTGGGGTTCAGTAAGACTAATTGCGGTGACCCCCGTGGAATCTCAATTGAGTAGTATTGTTCTGAAAAGAACTGGAGGTACAACTCGATGTTTGATCGTATGTTTGGGTTCATGGAACAAATTGCCTCTATTGTTTACAAAATTCAATTCCCTTTTCAAAGCAGGCAGTGAAAACATTCGGGTACTTAAACCTAACCTGTCATAACTCGCGAATAGAGCGGCGGTGTTTTTAAACGGCTTTCGACACATGAATAATTTGTTTCCAACCATGTAACGCTGTCGATGATTAGTAAAGCGAAACATGTTTCCTTTCCTTGTTTTGACACGTACGTGCGTTATTACGTATACTGTACATTTATTACGATACGTGCAGTTATTACGATCCCTCCTGGGCATTAATCAGTAAACTGACACTAACGCGTGAGTGGAGTTTGCAATACACACACCAAGAGGGTTCTTAAACCCTCGATCCCCGACCCACGACCCCCGACTGACCCTCAACCCCTCAACCCCACGACGTACGCTCATCATATAAACGAAGCACACGTACTGCAAAAATTCACTACCACCAACTATTTTGTCTGTCAACATTTTAGCAAAACATAAAAATTTCTATTTAATAACCTATTTTATAGAATATGACTTGCTGTCCATTCGATCCTCTGCCGGAGCTCCTTTTGTCCATGTTCAGTAGTGGGATGCAGCGGGCATTCAAATTGGGGCTATATTCGAACACAGATTCCGATTTGGGATACGATATGATTCTGAGCGCGCGTACGTCGGGGTCGAGGGGTTGTGGGTCGTGGGGTCGGGGTTTAAAACAACCCAAATAACGTGTCTAGAATGACTAAAATAATACAGGGTTTGCCCATGATGTTTTTATGTTTGTTTCTATTTACAAGTATATTTTGGACCTAATATTAAAAATACAAAAAATTGGCAGGGTGGGGTGGACGATGGGAAGGAAATACACATACTGTACTAATTATTCTAATTAACAGATGCTTTATTTACATTATTTACATCATTTACATGTAGCTCTCACGTACATCAATAACCCCACAACTAGATACATAAAAGCTGTTTTACAACCAACCAGTGGCCCCAATCATCAACAGGTGTGTGGGGGTATTTTCAAAAAACCCATTTTTTGGGACAAACAAAAACCGACCCTATGCAAACGATCATTATGGAGTTAAAAACGATACCCAACTCCCAAAACTCTCCTAAATGTAGAGGGTCAAAAAACAAAGTCAAGTGGTGCTGGTTTTTTCAGTTTTAAAACGGCAGTAAAAAAAAAATTTTTTTAGAACGGGACATCCCCCCTCCCCAGAGGGGGTATACTGAAGTTATTACGATACGTACAGTGGGTTCGGGAGCGGGCTAGCTTCATCGGATTCAAGTTCTGGTGTTAAGCAACATAATGTGGTCAATCTGGCCGTGACACTTGTGTCCTGAGCAAGACCTTAATCATAATCTTCTTCCACCCGGGGTTAAATGGGACCTGTGAAACAGAGTTGGTTTTCATATGGCTAGAAATGGCAGAATTGAGCTGTATATACTCCCGAGAGCTGAGATGGTTCAGTCATGATTTAGGAGCCTTATGAGCCTAATGAGCAGGGATAATATTATAATGCGCCTTGAGCACCACTTAGTTGGTGGATACGTGCGCTATAAACCACATTAATTATTATTATTATTATTATTATTATTATATTGTACACAAAAAAAGTACCCTAAAATATAATATAAAAAATTCCTTCCAGAAACGGAATTTTTTTTTTTCTGAAGGGTTCCCCGGGCCCGCTTAAATCCTCAGGAGCCCATGCAACTTGGGGCCGACGTTGGCCACCCCTCCCGGGTCACTTTTTCTTTTTTAAAACCCCGACGTCCCGGGGCATTATACCACCCCGGTTGATCCCCTTTATTTTACAGGGGGGAAAGGGCGCTATAACTTCTGGGGTTGAACACTACCAACTCCCTATGGTTTTTCGATGCCTGGGGTCCCGCCCCCAGAAAAAATTTGAACAAAACAAAAATGTGGGGCCTTTTTAGGTTGATTTTAGTTCTGATCGTTTTTCCCCTCCCCAAATCAAAAAAATAACCCTACTTGACCCAAGCAGTTATGGGAATAAACATCCCCATTCATGGCTGATGGTTAAAAGTCTGGATCCATGGTCTGAACCAACATAGTGGGTAACATACTTTTGATAAGCCCCCAGGCCGAAGTAAATCCCTTGTGTGACAGAGGGGTTTACTTTTGAAAATTTGGGGACCATGCAGGAGGGGTATGGGACCATGCAATTTGTACAGGTCCGGGGGACCATGCTTTTTACGGGGTTTTTTTTTTTCAAGGTTCAAAGAGGCTTGGGATTAACCTTTATTTGGATACCCCTAAAGGCAGAATTTAAAATTTTAATAGAATAAAAAATTTTTGTTTACAAACCTATTTTAAAAACCCCATGCGTAAAGGTTGAAATAATCAAAAAAAAAATTGAACATATTTTCTTTTTTTTTCAGCCTTTTTTTTCCCAATAACAAAAAAACCAAAAAACGTTTCCCACGTGGTGTTGTTTTTGTTGAGTTAAATTTTTTCTAACCTTTCCCGTTGTTTGTGAAAAATTCCGTTTCCACCCCAAGATTTTTTTTCCCTTTTTGTTCTCATAAAATAAGTCGCATATTAAAAATTTTTTTTCCTTTGAAATAGAAATTTGAACCTTTGTCGTGGTGGCAGGGGGAAAAAGGGTTGAACCCCGTGTATACAGGTTTTCTTAATGTTCAAACGATATGTCTCAACTATTTTTAAATGTGACCCTGCTCGAACCCTTTTAAATTAAATTCCGGATAATCCGGGGGCCCCTTTTAAATTTTTTTTGGCATCCTCAGACCTGGGGACCGTTTTTTAATTTTTTAAATGGGGGAACTTTGCCCGATTTTGGGAATTTTACTGATTCCATTTTTATTCATGTTAATAACGGATTGTTTGTTTTTTCTCACTTTTAAAAGGGTGTTCAGCCACTGTTCCCCTTTTGGTTGATGGTCATATGGCTGAATAAAATTTTTTTTCAATACACTTTATAAAAACGGCCCCCTGTTGTGTTCACCAATGGTTAAAAACATTGAATCTTTTAAAAGGCGTTTCCATCAATTATTAAGAGGATTCCCTGATAACTTTTAAATGTCCCCCTTATGATTTATATTTTTATCCTTGTAGTTTTTTTTAAATAATCGCACCATGTTATATACCTTTTGGGAATTTTGTTTAAAACAAATGATGGTTTAAAAAGTTATAACGTAAGTGGGTGCCATGGTCGGAGTTTGTGCATCGTTTGTATTCCGATGGCTGAGTCGTCAGAAGGGTTCAATCAACCTGGGGGGTTTGTTTTTGAGCAACATTTACCATAATTGTTTTTCTCCACCAGGGAAAGGGGACCTGTGAGGGCAGGTTGGTTTTTGTTTTACTACCCATATGGCTAAAATGGCGGCAAAAGGTTTACTCGGGGAGCTGAGATGGTTTCAAAAGGTTATGACCGATGGTGGGGGAAATTGAAAGCTGAGCCCGTTTGGATGATGATGAGGGATGATGATGATGATGATGATGATGATGATGATGATGATGTGATGATGTGATGATGATGTGATGATGATGATGATGTGATGATGATGATGATGATGATGATGATGATGATGATGATGATGATGATGATGATGATGATGATGATGATGTGATGATGATGATGATGATGATGATGATGATGATGATGATGATGATGATGATGATGATGATGATGATGATGATGATGGTGATGATGTGATGATGATGATGATGATGATGATGATGATGATGAGTGATGATGATGATGATGATGATGATGATGATGATGATGATGATGATGATGATGATGATGATGATGATGATGATGATGATGATGATGATGATGATGATGATGATGTGATGATGATATATGATGATGATGATGTGATGATGATGATGATGATGATGATGATATTGATGATGATGTGATGATGATGATGATGATGATGATGATGATGATGATGATGATGATGATGATGATGATGATGATGATGATGATGATGATGATATATGATGATGATGATGTGATGATGATGATGATGATGATGATGATGATGATGATGATGATGATGATGATGATGATGATGATGATGATGATGATGATGATGATGATGATGATGATGATGATGATGATGATGATGATGATGATGATGATGATGATGATGATGATGATGATGATGATGATGATGATGATGATGATGATGATGATGATGATGATGATGATGATGATGATGATGATGATAAATGATGATGATGATGATGATGACGATGTCACTGTTAAAACGCGACCCATCACAACTGGAGATCGGTAAAAAATTTTCGGGTTTCTGACAAAAAAAGGTTTCAATATATATGTATATGTCTTTTTGTTTTGTTCTTAAAAAATTTTTATTGTTTAAAATTTTTCCCTTTCAAGATTTTTTAAACCCGCTAAATTGAAGCCCCAATTTAAAGTCGTTTGGGGGTCGGAAACCGAAAAAGGGAAACCCAAATGACAGTTTGGTGGTATATGGATCCCGGGTCCCCGGACGTAAAAGTATAAAAAAGACCTAAAATAAAAATTTAATAATTGCTTCTCAAAAAAAATATTAGGCAATTAATAGTATTTTTTTTCATGAAAGGTTCGGGGGCCCGCATTAAATCCTCAGGGGCCCATGCGCTTCGGGCCGGGACCACCTGCCAGGGAATCACGTTTTTATTTGAAAAAATCAAAAAACGTTCGGTCCCCTTTTCATCCTATTTTTATCTAAAACACAAAACCCAATCGACTCAAACTGTCTCTACATGGCCTTTTCTTTTTAGAAGTTTAAAATTTCTGAACCCCTTTGGGGTTGTTCGGAAAAAACGCCCGCGTATGAACCGTGAGACGGGGCTCTTTAAAACCTTTCCATCATTGGTCAGAAGTTTCGGAACTTTTCAAATTAGATTTTTGGGATGATTTATTTAAGGGAAAAGGTCAAAATTTAATATTATTTTATATAATGGGATTTAACTTCATTGTTGGATCTCATTAAAAAAAAAGAACACCCATCGTTTGTAAATTTTCGAACCACAAGGGTCCCCTGTTTTAGAAATATTTTACAGGTTGGACAACAGTTAATAGGACTATTCTGTTTGAGCATTGTTTTATTAAAAAAATAGCCGTGAAACGAAAAGGGTTGTCGTTTTGAAACTTTCTAACAAAAACCCTATCATTTTTCTGATTGTTTGCCCAATAAAGAAAATTTGTTTTGGAAATTTTCGGGCGAAATTTTCACGTGGAACCAATTATCTTGGGGGAATGGGGGGGTTTTTCCCGTTTGAACTTGGGTTTGTTGGGGTTTGGGGGCGTGGTATGTTTTTCACGTTAATCTGTAGGTCTCACACATAATATTTTGGGAAAAGGGTGCTTTCCTTTCGTTTTTTTTGTGTGTTAAATACCCGTGGTGCAGTCATCATAAATATGTCAAGTTTAAAAACGGACTTTTAAAAGGTTAAAAAAATCAACTGTTTTATGGGCTAAGATTTTTTTTCTGTTAATTTGTGTTCTCAAAAAATGTCATCATATTAAAACTTTATTTTTTTTCCCCTGTGAATATACAACTTTTTGTTGTGTATTCTTGTCAAAAGTACTATTAGAATGACTTATATGGCTTTTAACCGTATTATATGGAAAAACATTAAATCTTTGTTTTATATCTTGTCAAGACTATTAGAATAGCATATGGCTTTTGAGCCCAGATATTTTTAACCACTTTCCACCAAGAAAATGGAATCTCGGGTTTTTTTTCAATTGGAGCCGGAATGAAAAAAAACCATTTTTTTAGGTTGGAAATGGGGTTTTGCCCCCCGGTCTGGGTGGGAACTTTTACAAAATCAGGTTATAAAAAAGGTCCTGTTCCATAAAAAAAGGGTTTTTTGACGAAAGACAACGGTGACAACTGGAAAGGGGGCGGTTAAAGGGAAAATCCAACCGAGGATGTTTATTGCATGATGGGAGCACCCTTGCATGGGAGCAAGGGACCAAGCTAATGATTGGCGGTCGTGGTGACCTTTTTGGGCTTCCCCCCAAACCCCTTGGGGTCTGGGGTTTAAAAAATGGCCCCGGCCCCGCCGTGGTGAAGGACGTGGCACGTCAAGGCTCCTGTTTCATGTTACCGGCGACAAGAAAACGAAGACGGTCTGAAGTTCTCCCCCTTAAAAAATTGGGGGTTGTTTTTAAAACCCCCCTCGACCCCGCCCCCGCCCCAAACCCCCCTCGCCCCCCGACGTACGCTCAGAATCATATCGTATCCCAAATGGGGTCTGTTTTAAAACCCCCAAATTTGCCGCTGCACTCCCCCTACGAACATGAAAAAACGGGCCCGGCGAAAATTAATGGACAGAAGAGTCATATTAAAAAATGGTTAAAATGAAAAATGATTATGTTTTGCTAAAATGTTGACAAAAAATTTTTTTTGATGAGGGATGTAATGTATTGCCCAATCAGGATGCCAAAAACCCATGGGGCCCGTCTTGGGCGATATCCCTACAGTAGATTTGGGGGGGAAAACGTTGCCAAAAACGCCCTCCCCCAACTAGAAAAAATCCGAAAAGTACTTTTTTAAAAAAATATAAAATTATCTACTGGAATGGTAAAATTTTGGGCTTGTGGCAGCATTATAAATTGTTGATTTCGCGACGACAGGTCGTCAAGCAAAGGGCCCAACACCCAAAACGAGCCCCATTTTCGAACTGGGAGTAAAGGGGTTTCCCCTTTTGGGGCACATTTGATTTGGGCGGGCCGGTCAGAGGAATTTGGATGATTGGTACATACATCATTCGTTTGCATGGTGGTGTAAATTCTGCGGTACGGGGCTTCGTTTTTTTGATGAGCGCGGGGGGGGTTGAGGTTGAGGGGTGGGTCGGGGGTGGGGGGGTCGGGGGGTTTAAAAAAACCCAGAAATTGTTGGTGGTAAAGGGCTAGATGCGTAGCCCAACGAATTTTTGCGACTGGTTCGCCCCGGGACCCCGGGACGGAGACTTTTGGAAACAATGGCTCCCCCGTTAATCTCAATGTCACAGATGGGAGATCTGGGCCCCCCATGTACGGGTCGGGGAAGAGGTGGGGTCGCCCTGTCTCCGTCCATTGAAGCCCCTTTCCCAAAAAATCTGGGGAAATGATGTGGAAATGAGGGCTTCAGGGGGTTAAATTTAAACCCCAAGGTTTTCCCCCCAAATCCCAGCGAAGTGTACACTGCAAAACGGTGGTTTTAAAAACCCCCTTTGGTGTATTTTAAAGCAACTCAAAAGTATAAACACCATGAAAAATCTTGAACCACTGGTTTATTTTAACCCTCGGTTTTGCAGTGAAGGCCCCCGACAACCCACAAGGGGAAACCAGGGTAACCCCATTTGTTTGACCTGCAACCAGTCTGGTCCATGCGGTGTCCGACACCCCAAAAAAATACCAAAAACAAATACCACGGGTTTCCCCAGAGCTAGAACCACAGCCCCCAGAAACCATCAACTTATCTTTAAAACTGGATGTTCCTTCACCGATGAGGATCCGTATCGAAGTTGCTAAGGATTTTGGGAAAGTCAAGGGGCTTTGATCATCTTAAAGATGCGCTGACGAATACTGGGCTGTCTTTTTTGGAAGATTATCATTGCACCATTGGCGCTTTTTTTCCCAAAGGTGGGAAAGGGGGAAACATATAGTTCTGCGCTAGGGAGCAAGTTGATTTAACCACTGTAACACAAGGGTTTTGTGACAGTGGTTTTTTTGCCACTATTTCAAACACTAGCTTTTTTTCAAATTTAATTCAATATTTTTTTTCACTAATAATGACAATGATACTGTCTAAAAGGAAATGAAGAACAAGACAATGACTTTGGGAAGAATTAACAAAATATATTGTCAACATGTTTTGCCACAATACCTTTACAGAGGGGTGACTTTTGGCCCCTTTTTGCCAAAAAAATGGAAAAAGGTGTATCTAAACAAAAACAAAAAAACAAACCCCCAACAAACAAACAAAATAACAACAACAAGGTCGTATGTGAAAAGTGCATTTTTTTAAAATTTTAAATAGTGCATACATTAAAAATGTATCTTCCCTTCTTTTTGGTGATCATCCGGAAATTTTGAAAAATGATACGATCTTGACTGATGGAACATGCAAAAGTTTTAATATTTTGGCAATTTTTTAAAAAAAAAACCCCTTTTTTTCCAAATGCTGACATACTTTGTGTCAAATGAACATTTAAATTACTAATGTTTTTATTTTTTCAAGATCAATGTTTTTAGACGACAAAAGAAAGGTTAATATACGATGATCAGGCCCCGATAATTTTAAAATTCTTTTAAAAAGTAAATACAACTTTCCTGAAAGGTGATTCGGGTGTATGGGTCCCAGGACGTGAGGGCAAACCCTCGTTGGGAAACCCAGTCCCAGAATATTTCTACTTTTATGACGATGTCAGACTCAACGGACCATCTATTTTTTCCCCCTACCCACATAAAAGAAATTTTTCCAGCTCTTTTCAGAGAATAAAAAACTTAGAATGCACCTGCCACAGGAATAATTTTGAAATCCCGCGACGACATAACCCAACATAGTTGATGTTGTGCCTATAGGTCTGACCTCATGACGTAACACCCATAGTTTGGGTTGATACACCACCCCGCCGTGGAAACGTTGATTGGCCATTGATGAGGTTAATGCTTGGTCCCTCAAACGATACGGCAACCAAAATTTTTAAAATGTTTTTTTAACGAAAAACTGGCAAACGTTTGATTGGAATTTATTTTTTTTTTATCATTTTTTTGTCTTTTTTAAAAAAACAAACTGCTCATGCCTGTTTGGTCACAAAAACGAAAATAATGGCCGCGCAATTTGTTATAACGAGCAGAAACCTAATTGTTGGGGGGTGTTATTTTTAAGACTCAACATTGCAATAAAAAAAACCAAAAACTTTTAAAAAAGGATGCTGGCCCCGGGGTGTACACGGGCCAAATAATTGCACCGATTCAGAAAAAGCTCGTTAGCAGAATAATAAATTTTTGCTTACCAAAGCAGTTATTAAACTGATCCTGAAACTACATATCTCAAAAAAAGAACTTTTTGGAAAAACATTGTTTGTGTTTTTTAAAAAAATGTTTAAACTCAACCCTTTTAATTCCGGCACTATTACAAATAGGGATTCAAATGAAAAAATTAATTGGAAAAATATTTAATCTATATTTTTTCCCTCATTTTGCACCACGGACATAATCCAATTTCTCTTAGATCTTAGAAATTTCCAACAATCCAAAAAAGTTTATCAATTGTCAACCAAGGTCACCTCATGGTGGCGCTCAAATTTATTTTTATTTTATGTTTTTATTATTATTTTGTTTGGTTTTTTAAAAAACAATATCTCGTTTTTTTCTTTAAAAATTTTAATTTTTGAACGAAATTTTTTTAATTAGTAAATTGTATAAATTGACGCCTTTTTGATCAAATTAAACAAAAGCGCAGTTACATTTGGGTATAAATTTTTGGGAAAAAACAAACGTTTTCCCACATATTTGAAATTGTAAATTTAAAACTTTAAAAAACATCATAATGATTGATATAGCCACGTTGAAAAATATTTTTATATTAAACAGATTAAAAAATAACAAAAAAATGCCAAGAAGGACTTGGGCCCGAAGCTTTATTAATGACCATACGAAAGGGAATTTTTCCCCCACGTCGAAAATTCATTATTATGAAAAAATTTTGTGAAATAAATAATAACATTTTTCTTTCAACTGACAAAGTCAATTTAAATAAATTTAAAGGGGGAAATTTTAGGGAAGGGAATTTTTAAAGGAGGGGTAATGTTTCGTTAATGATTGTCATTCATTGCTTTTCTTTTGTATTATTTTGCTGGGATTATGGGTGGGGCCCTTTTTATTTTATGCTGCTTCGACATCAAGGACAACACTTTTAATGCCAATGGAATCAGGTGTTGTATTTACAAATATTTGGAAATTAAATTTAGTACCTTTTTTAGCTCCGCCCCCAAAGGTGGAGGGAGTTTTTTTTTCACCGCGGGGGTTATGAATAGTACCAAGATATAGGGGCCGATTTGGTTTTTCGGTCGGGTTTCACAGGGATGTAGTCCACCCCGGGCATCTGTCAACCCCCACACAATCTGTTAACACGGGAAAATTTCCCCTAAATCACTACCTCCGGATTATTTTTTTATTTCCCAAATTTTTTGTTAAACGTGTTGGGAGCCCCATTTTGAAAATATGTTTCCCTTTCAAAGATGAAACTTTATAATTAGGGACGAAAAACCTTTTTTTCAAAAAGTCTTTTGGTAAAAAATTTCAGTTTTTTATGAAGAACCACATCGTGTTTTGGTCACCCCACAAATTGAATGGCAAACCCCCACAAGGCCCCTTTTCAATCTCTTTTTAAAAACAGATAAAATTATTTTCAATCTTTTAAAATTTTTTTGATTGGTGAACTATTTCAGATTTTTTTGCAAGGGACTATATAGTCAAGATGGAAAAGCAAAACAAAAAGAAAAAAAACGAAACATAAACTTCTCAGATTTTATCGACGAAAACAATTTAAATTTAAAACATGAAATCTTAAAAATGAAAATCTTAAGTAAAAATTTTAAAATTCCAAAATTTCCCCAACAAATTTCAATATTAAATAAAAAAATTTCAGATATTAAATGAAAATAAACCACCATACTTTAAAAAAGGTGAGTCACGTGCAGTTCAAATTTGGTGTCCTCTGCCGCTCAAAGGTCCTGAATTAACGGTTTAAAGTCTGTCGACCCCCAGGTTGACTAAAAATTGTTGAATGTTCCTGTTTTGCCATCCCCCTCTTAATTAAAATTAGTAAAATTTTTTGATACCTCCATTTTAACCAATCATATCATAAAAAAAAAAAATAAAAATTGATAATATTCACATGCGGGGGGAAGCTGCAAAAATTTTTTTTTTGAAAGATGAACATTTTTTTTGCCAAAAATTCACAATAATCAAAGTGTTAATATCATATTATTAAAAGCTTGGTTCGGGGCAAAAACACTTTTTTGTTCTTTTCTCTATGGTTAACCATCTTCAAATAATCGCCCAAATCTTTTTTGAAAACATATTGAATTTGAAAACAACAAATAATTTCTACTAAAGCTTTTCTTCAAGATCTTGCTCTTTCCCCAACAGGAAAAACACTAAGTTTTTTTTAAATTTTCCCCCTAATTTGGCCCCCCTTTGATACAGAAAACATAACTGCACCCAGCTGACGAGGGGAAAAACCACATGTTGCTTCGTTGTTCTCATGGTGATCCCCCCGGATTGCCCAAAATTCAAAACCTGCCTTGCCATTTGCATAAAACACGTTGTTGATGCTGTTGTGTGGGTGTATGGCATTATGGCAATCGATGTCCTTTGCCTCGATGGTTGTTCGCTAAACAAAGGTTAGATGGTGGGGGGTGTGGTACCCTCAGATCAAATTACGAGTTTCCTGGGAGGCAGCCGAAACCGTGCTTTTAAATGGGGGGCTCCGCCGCGGTTTGAGCTCCCCCCTTTCCCAGGTAAAGGTATGGCACAGTACCGCCAATCATCCGTATTGTTTTTACCCAATACTTTCAATCATTATGAAATATTATTTGTTTCAACGAGAGGGGGAAAAACCCCTCCCCTCCCCGAAACTTTCCTTGCTTTTCACCTTTTTCCCCCAAATTTCCGTGTTTTTGGGGAATCAACAATCTACGGTAACCAATCAAAAAATTGACTTTTTTTTGGGGAAGTGACAATTTGAATAGTGGGTTTCGACCCAATTAAAATTTCCGGGTTGCTCCCCCAATAAAACCCAAAATTTTTTTTTCTACCCAATTTTATGTATAACACAACTGGTCAATAACATTTTTGATTTTTTAGTTTTCTTTTGACTATTTTGCCAATTTTCCCATGGTTTTTTTTGGCCTCGAGGTTTTGGAAATTTTTTTGGGTAAAATGAACAGGTTTTAAAAAATGTTGATTATATTTATTTTTTATGATCATAAAGTTATCTGGTATTCTATGGGGTTTATGTCATCATAGATTTCCCCTATCTGGTATTCTATAGTTATTATTATCGTCAAAAGGGGTCGCCCTGGTATTCAAAAAAATTTTGGTGGATGTTTGGTATTTAAAAACCCGACCGTTTTTAAAAATTTCAACCTCACCATATTTGTTAGTTGGGGATTTTTTTATCATGTCTATAGATATCATATCCAGGTTGTTGTAAATTTTTCCTTTTGCCAAGTTTTTTGAATGCAAATTATATCTGGTTTTTTCCCGGAATTAATATTATTTTTTTTTTCCATGAGCAAAAATGACTTTCATTGTAAATTGTAAGAACCATAAATGTAATAATCTGTTGTTGGTTTTTTTTTTTCACCTTTTGGGTATGTTTTTTTTTGGTTTGGGGGGTCCATTGTTGTTTGTGTTTGTTTTCCTTTCGTGATTTTTTCCTTTTGTTAACAGGTGATTGGGGGAAAGGGGTTCTGTGTTTTTTTTGTTTTCTTTTTTTGTTTTTTTTTTGGGGGGAGGACGTGTTTTCAGTGTTTTATGGGAGGGTTTTTCATCTTTATTTTGATAGTATCCCCTATTTGTTTTGTAAAATTCGATTGGTCTTGCTCATTGTTTTTTTTGTTGTGTTGATTCAGTTTGGGCGCCACTTTTTCTGTTTTGGGGGTCATCCCTTTGAATTTTTGTTGGTATACTGGGTTGGAGGACATGTCTTTGGTCATTGTTTTCCAGTTGTGTTTTTTTTTAGTTTTGTTTTTTGGGGTTTTTGGCTGGGTGTGTTTTCCCAAATTTTAATGGTTCTTATAGCTTTTTGGCCCCTGCATGGATATTTTGCATGATACTCGGGTATTTTTTTTTCTTTTTTGTTTCATTGTTTCATCCCCCAAAAATTTTGACGAGTGGGGTTCCCCCCCAATTTTTCCTTTTTTTTTGGTTTCAAATTGTTAAGCAAGTGTCGAACCTGCAGTTGTTTTCCCGGGGCCCAGTCTTTAAATAAAACATCTTTTTATTGGGGAATGTGGGGGTTTTAATGAAAGGGTTTATTTTTTTGTTGATGTTAGGCATATGGATGGTGTTTTCAGTTGTCCGTTTATTTTCCTCATTTGTCTTTTAGATTAAACACACCTTGGCTTTTAAAACTTTTAGGATGTCATTTTTTTTAAAACTTTTGGGATATGATTACACCCTTTTCTTTGAGTTTGTGATTTTGAAAATTGGTGGTTTTCCATTTCTTTGTGTTATTGTTTAAATTTTTTTTTTGGGCTGGGGGGTAACGCCCTGATCCCCCCTTTATTATTTTTGTTACTTTTTTTTTGTCCCCTTTCTATTTTGTTTAGTCTTTTATTTTTATCGGTTTGTTGAAGTTTGATTTCTGGGGTTTATAAAACCATAGTTGAAAAATTTTGGGCGTTGTTATTTTATGAGTCTGCGTTTAGGTTTTGAGTTTTGTAGTCGTGTTTCTGATTCTTGATATATATCACGTGGTTATGCTGTTTGATTTTTGCGTTTTTTATTTTCGATTGAGAATTTTGGAAATTTTACAAGTTCAAAGGGTTTATCGTGGATGATTATATTTATTTCGTGGGTTTTCTTAAAAACCCTTCGATTGGGGTTTTTTAAGTCAGATTCTAATTCATCAATGGGTGGGTTGATAGAAAAACTAAAATATTTCGTTAATGGTGCTTATCTTGATTACTTTTAAAAAGTAGAAAGTTTATCGGGTATTGTAAAATGGATAAAACATTTTCGCCACACCCAAAAAAACGTTCGTCACAACAAAAGTCTTGAATTAACCCCCAGCAGGTCGCCCCGCATGGGCCCCGACCGAAGGCCCTAAACACTGCCTCGCTATCGCTTTTTAAACCAAATTATTTACAAAAACACAAATTCCATACTCTGACTAAGAATAAAATGCCCCCTATTGTTCTGCATTCCAAAAAATCTCCCGGGAGGGTTTGTTACCCGTCTTTGTAACTTAAAAAAAAAAAACTATGTTGGCCTATACAACCCTAGTTGCTGATAAACCTAATAAAAAAAATTTTAAAAAGAATTTGACTATTGATATTACAATAAAATTCAAATAATTGCAACGAAAGCAGGGACTTTTGTTAAAAACACGAAACCAGTTTTTTGGGGGCAGACCTTTTGGGTTTTTTGATAGTCTGGACACGTTTGATATGATTTCCCGTTTCAGTGGCGGGAAGACCTGCTTGAAACCGCGTAAATAAACAACTTATCTTTCAGTCCCGAAGCAGAACTTGTTTTAAAAAACCATTCGCCGTTTTTAACAGTCCCATCCCTTCTTGACGGACTAGTCCTTTAAATTGGTATGCTGGATGAAAAAAAAATAAAATTTTATTCCCCGACTGATTTCCTATCCTTCAAAACCCAATTGTTCTTGCGTTGCGTACGGGGCAAAATACCTCATCGGTGACGATCTTGGAAGTTCTTTTTTGACCATCTTGGGGGGGATAAAATTTTTAGTGACTCATCACTGGTGGATGATTCGAGTTCTCTTCTTTCTGAACCGAGAAAAAAAAAGAAATGGAGAAGGGTCGTTTAAACCATACCCCAAGTTTTGGTTATCTCGCTGCTCTGTCCCACCAACATCATCCCCCTTCAGCGGTGAGATTCAACCTTCTTTCCGGCCCCAATCGGGCTTTTTAAGTTCAATAATATTTCTGATATTCCCTAAGGGGGCCCCCTTTTAAGTTTCAAAAACATAACGCTCCCCCCGATCTTTAATCTCTTTGGGTTTCCTCGTTATCGACCTTCTGGATCCCGGGTGAAAAATTCTTGACGTGTCTTTTCCCGCTGGGGGAAGCAACATGCCAGGGTTGATGGAGCTGCTCGTCTCCCGGAGAGGGATGGGTCAACTCGCCGACAGGATGTCCTGGGTTAATGACCATTCTCGTTCACCGAATCGGATTGTCCAAACACCCCCTTTTGGGAAAGATGTTTAGAAATCCCCTGCTGCACTGAAACTTCGCATCCTGCTTTGACGGATTGGGAAAATTTTTTACACAGTCAAAGGGCCCAAAATTGATCAAGGACTTTGGGGAAATTTTTGGGTGCGAAAATTGATGCCCCTCGTCATGGTTACAGGGGGTTCAGCCTCCCAAAAAAAAAAGTAAGAGGAACTTTAGCAAAAAATTCTCTTTATCTCAGTGTAGCCGAACACAGATCATCAGGGTTATATTTTTTTTGTCAAAACTCGCAATGAGACGCACCATTCAATGATTTAAACTTTTTTTTAATGTTCTACTTTTCAAAAAAAATTAAATGCAGTACTGTCCCAAAAATAAATTTGTTTACGGAAATTGATAAATTGGTTTGTTTAAAATGGAAAAAAAATTGTTAATATAAGTGCAAAATTGACGATAAATCCCAAAATTGACATGATTTTAAAAAAGAAAAAAGATGACTATTTTAACATTGGGGCTATTACGGGGGATATTGGTGAATATTGGTGATATAGTGGGGGTTCGCAGAAAATAAGAAAGGAAAAAAGAAAGCTAAAAAAAGTTTAAAACCTAAACCCCTTCCCAATCTAAATAAAAAATCAAAAATTTTCAGAAAGGGGGGGGCACTGGGCACCCGGCGGTGGGTCTGTTTAACAACTCGTGGAAACAAATAATCGGGGGGCCTCACAAGTTAAAAACCAGAAAAAAACTATATGGCAAAAAAACCACACAAATCTTCAAAACGGGTGGGAAGGGGGGAAGGGGGGAGGGGGGGGGGTAAAGGGGGGGGGGGGGGGGAAGGGAGAGGGGAAGGGGAAGGGGGGGGGGAGGGTGGGGGGGGGTGTGAGAGAGTGGGGGGGGAGGGGGGGGGGAAAGGGGGGGGGGGGGGGGGGAAGGGGGGGGGGGAGAGGGGGGGGGGGGGGGGTAGGGGGGGGGGGGGGAGGGGGGGTGGTGGGTGGGTTGGGGGGTGGGGTGGGGGGGTAGGGGTGGGGGTTTGGGGGTTTGTGGGGGAGGTTGGGGGGTGTGGGGGGTGGGTAGGTTTGGGGGGGGGGGGTTTGGGTTTAAAGTGTGGGGTGGTGAGGGTGAGGGGTGGGTTTGGGGGTGGTTGGGGTGGTGGGGAAAGGGGTAAGGGGTGTGGGGTAAGTGATAAGTTTAAAAAAGGAGTAAAAAAATAAACGTTGACCGGGGAAGACGGCTCCTCGCTCCCGTTTTACTTGCTTTCCTTTTCCTTTATTGGGGGCAAACAAACCCCCATCTCTTCTTTTATTTTGTTAAAGGGCCCTTTTTTGGGGGTTTTTTCTCTTTTTAAAACCTTTTTCCTTCGATTCCAAAAAACCAACAACGTGTGATGAAAGGGCGCTTTTGGACCATGTCAAACCGGGGGACCAATAGAAAAAAAAGATTCTGCCCAGGGGTTCCGTCCCCCTGAAGGGTTTACAACGCTGTTGAATACGAACTGGGCAGGGGCACAAAAAGTGCATAGCGGGGTCGGGGAAAAAGTGGTATAACGTCACATTTTACAATGGAAAAGTTCAAACAAACAGCCGGGGGTACTGAAAAGACCTAACAATGGAAAAAAACCAACGTTTCTAACTCCGTATTTAACGTCAAGTGCCCTATGAGATGTCAGATCGGTCGGGCGAAAACCCTCCTCTCGGGAAAAGACCCAAAATTAGAACACCATGATTTTGATGGTTAGTAGAGACGGAGTCAGGGGCTGTATGATTAAAACCCAAAAAACCCCTCCCGAGCTTCCCCAAAAGGGGGGTTCACCCCTTTCCGGTATACAGGGGACAAGTGAAAACTTGCAAGATCTGCGAACGAACCCCCTCGCCTACATGTCCAGGGGGGTGTTTCTTTTTTGGGAACCTCGAACATCGCGCAGTTTGGCTAGGAAACAGAAGAAGTCGCCGACCTGGAGAAATGGAAGGTAAACAACCAAAAGGGGAAGACGAAGAAACAAGGATAATACCACCGACGGGAAAAAATGAACAAGAAGAAAACCCCAAAACCAAAAAAACGACGAAAAAAAAAAAGGGAGGAAAGGGGAAAACACACAAAGACCCCAAGAAACACCGCGATGGGGAAAGACCAAACAGAGAAACGGGAGCAAACCCAAAGCCCAACCCGGAAAAAAAACCCACACAACAAAAAAACGGCATCGAAAACCAGAGGTGAGGGAAAAATCAAAAATCATACAAGGTTAGAAAAAAGTCACATCAAAAAAAAAGTCAAAACCGGTTCTGGGGCAACATTTGCGAAAAATCGAAAAGAAAGAAGCGAAGGGTGACGACCAAGCAGAAAGCAGGCGAGGGGAAAAGAAAAAGATAACGGCGACGTCATGGATATCGAGGACGCCCTTTTCCCCTGGGAAGGGGAAAACCCCCTCCTTGAGACGGGGTATGCCTTGACCACACAGACGATAACGATGACGATGACGGTGAATGGGGTTCCCCTAAACGACGAGGGGGTTTAAGTTTAAGGAAAAGAGGACGGGGGGTCACGCTAAAAACCCAAACCTACCCCCAAAAGACGCCAGAGACCAACTTTAAACACATCACAACCAAGGGTTGTCCGTACCAGAAAAAACCAAAGATCAACAACAGAGGGGGGGGGGGGACAAAAAAATATTTTCGGTATATTTTTTAATACCATTTTGAGTTTTTCATACGGTTATTGTTTAAAGTTAATGGGTTAAAATAATTCAAAAGAAACGTCTTTCGATTTTTGGGTTTTGATTTAATATAATACTGACAAAAACTCATAGTGATAGCATGATGGGGGCTTTTAGCGAAATGGGGAAGGGGAAAAATATTTATCATGGGGAAACGCCATTCAAAGGGGGGAGCCATACAATTTCCAAAATCAAACTGATTTTTGTAATATTAAGGAGATGAAGGGGAAAATGGGGTTGGTGAATTTTTGGGGATAACGTTTTTTTTCTTTGCTTCGTTTATGCTCCAAATACCTCCGTGAAAGAACTTTTTTTTTATGGTTTGACAGACCTAACTGTTTTAAAATTGGGTAATTGGAGAATTTTTTGCTTTTTATAATTTTCATTCTAAGACAAAGTAAAATTATTTTTTAATAACGTTATTAATGAAAAGATTTTGACGTCTGAACTGTTCTCCGAAATCCCGGTTAACCCTTTCACAAACCAACTAAAAGTCCCGAAAATTGATTACTTTTTTTTTTTCTAATTTCGAAAAAATTCACGATATCTCCTGCAAGTGTACTCTTCAGACCATCAACCCTTTGTTAAAAATGACTGTCATATTTCCCCTCAAAGGGCTTTTGGGTCTGTAATAAGGGGTATTAAAAAGGGTGATGTTTTTTCTTTCGAAATTAATTTTTTAATTTTTTGGGAATACGCAGAAAAAAAATACCTTTCTTTAATTATTTAAATGGAAAATTAGAATAAAAAAAATAACATTACTGAAAAAAAATCTGGAATTCTAAAAGAAACTTTTCATCTTCAGAAAAATAAAAAATCTTACCAACAACGAAAGAGTTTTATCGAATTAAAAATCAAAAACCAAAAAAATATAATGTCGTGGCACGGTCAGCGCCCCAACCCAATTCTGGTGTTGCCAGCGATTTTCGAGCGGTCTGACACTTGTGTCCTGGAGGTATAACCAAAATTTCTTGTCCCGGAGGGACGGGCCGAATTTCGTGTGTTGTATAATGCCCAAAATGGATTGTCGTGCGGTCGGGACTGAACTAAGTTTTGGTGTTTCCACAGCAGGGTGGGTTCGGCCCCCTAAAACCTTTTCCTTGAGCAAGACCTAACCATAAGTTCTCTCCACCCAGGGGGTTTAAAAGGCCTGTGAACAGAATGGTTTTCTATATGCGCTAGAAATGGCAGAATTGGCTTTTCTCCCCCTGGGGCAGAATGGTTTGGAATGATTTTGACCTTTTGGTTATGAGGGGATAATAATAATGTTTAGCGGCCACTTTGGGGGAAAAGTCGCTTATAAAACAAAATTATTTTTTATTATTTAAAAAAATGATTTTGGGGAAATCAAAAAAAGGGGTTAAAAAACAATAAAAAAAAGAAGGCAAAAAGCTTTCCCCCCTCAATTTGGAAAAAAAAACAAATTCAAAAAAAAAAATGGACAAAAAGACGCCCCATGGGAATTATTTAACCGAAGTGAAACCATGGACTGTTGTTAATGGTTTACGAAATTAAAGTTTTGAGGGCCTCCAGTAAAAATATCCAAATTTATGACTCCCAATTTTATTCCCTTCCCATATTTTGAAATTTGAACGATTTTCCCAATGATTTTTAAAAAGGCTGTTCCAAAAAAAAAAAAATTCCCCCTTTTGGTTATGAATTTTCCCAAAACCCATTGGGATATTTTACAGTCTCTTGAAGTTTTTAAAAACCCCTTAAAAAGGGGCATCTAGGTCATTCCATAACACCCCCTCACTCATTTTTAAAAAAGGGTGTAAAATTGTTTTAAAAAAATACCATTCTTTTTGCGTTGACTATAAAAAGTTTAAAAACTCTTTACAATCGCAAAAATATCATGCCTTTTTTTATTGGGGAGGAAAATCATGGGGGGCAAACTAGAAATTCAAACTCTTTTATTCTGGGATACGATTACATTAATTTGGGGGAATTAGAAAAGCTGTTATTATATAAATTTTTAAAAAAACTTTTACAAAAATTTGGGTTATTTTCCATGAATAATTAGGTATTCCATTTTGTTAAAATTAAACTTTATAGTCAACCCATCTGTCGCATAATAGTTAATAATTACATTTTTCCCCATTGAAATAACTCGGGGAAATTACAAGGCTGTCCATTGTCACCCCTTTATTTCCCCCTTTTGCCGAAACTAGCAAATCTTTTTTAAAATTTAAAATGTTTGGATTTACATTCCCGACGTCCAGATTCGTCAAAATTGTCCACATGTGAACTCTTTTTGTTCATTAAAAAATTTTTAAAGTCTTTTAAAAAATTTTATTATACTGTTTGGGGGGGCAAATTAAATGTTTTAAAAAAAAAATCTGGTTAGGTAAATGGAAAAAAAGGACGACGATCCTTTGGGGTTTTTATTGATAATAGAAAATTTAAAAAATTGGTTAATTTTTTAAAAAAATAACCCCGAAAAACAGCCCCCTATAAATAAGATTAAATTTTTAGTGTGGACCAAAAGTAATTTGACTCTTTTGGAAAGGGTCATTTTTTACTTTGTTGGGTGGGGTTAAATTTTTTGGGGGGCGGCTTGTCCGCCAGTGGGTTGAAAAAAGATAAACCAAAGGAATTTTTCTGGGGTGGGAAAATGGAGAAAATCAAAAGTATTTTTGGTCCTAGGGGGTAAAAAGGGACTGGTTTGGGTTTAAAGTTGAAAAACTCCCAATCAAGGTCAATGGCTAATTATCAAATTTAAGGGAATAAACAATTTTTTTGGATTACTAAAAGATGATAAAAATAATCTTAATTTGGACGTCTTTTCCATAAACCCGTCAACACGACCCCTTTACCAAGATTTTAATTTTGCCTTTAAAGGGGAAACGGTAAAAAAAATTTTTCCCTTTTTCATGTTCAGAAACAAAAAAAGTCCCTTTTTGGGATAATGTCGTGCGACTATGATGATACGAACTTCAGTCCCCCCTGTTTTTTAATCTTTTAAAAAGTCAAAAAATTATTGATAATGGTTTTATCCTTTCGCAAGGGGCAAAGAAATCAATATTTCTAATATAATCGCCGTGTTGTTGCTGAATAACAATCACATTAAATAACAATTGAAGAAAAAAATCTACCAAATCATATTTGAATTCAGTTATTTTCGATGGCAGTCCGATGATTATATTTATGTTTTGATCCCGAAAATTAATTATCGTAATTTAATTTTAAAATTTTCTGATCCTAAATCAAATGCGAAAAATTTCGCCCAATTTGATTGGTCTTCAATTTGGAAAATGGACAAATAATTTATTATGGACCCTGAAGATAAAAATTTGTGGTATAAAATTAAAACATGGGGTTTTCCCCACAAAGTTTTCTTTCACAAATATACAAAAAATATTTGCCCCCCCTGTAAGCTGAACCAGAAACTCACGAACATTTGTTTTTTTATTGCACCCTTAAACGCGTTTTTTGAGAAACATCTTAATAAATACCCGGTAAAAGATTTGTTTTAAATGATCTTAATAGGATCCTGGGTTAAAAAAGTCAAATTTAAATCCTCATTCAAATGCTACTTCATTTGGGTTATCCCATGAAATTGTCTTTTTAAAAATTTTTTTCCCCCCGATATTGATATTACCTTCCAGTTTAAAAGAAATTTAAAAAATTTTTTATCTTGAAAAAAAAAAATAAAAAGAGTTCTTTGGGGGCAAAATTTTGCTTTTAGTTAATAATTACCTTTAATGTAAATTTTAAACATTGTTTTTCAAAATTTTATATTTTGTTTGCTTATATCATGGGTTTTTTATATTTTGAATCACCTTTTTAAAGAATTATTTTTGATTTAAAACTCATTATTTTTGTGGTGATTTATACTTGTTCAAATTTATTGATTTGTAATTTTGTAGATATTGCTTTTTGTTTTTAAATTGACTTCATCAAATTAATTTATTTGTCATATTTGAGATTAACCGTTTTGGTTTTTTGTTTTAATAAAAACAAAAAATTAATTAATTAATCCATCGGTTTTTTTTATTTTTTTTTCATTCAAGTTGTTTTGTTGTTGTGTTTTCTTCCCGTGTATGTTTTGTATATATGTATGTGTATTTTATATGTTTTACAATATAATTTTTTATACCTTTTAAATTTTTTAAATTTTTAATATTCTTTAGCACCTTATTATTTTTAGTGTTTGTTTTTTTTTTTGGTTTTGAAATAAAAGGGTTTAACCCATTGGAAGAAAAAAAAAAAAAACAAAAAAAATAATAATAATAATAATAGGACATAAACGTTCCCCCAAAAAATAATAAAAATTGTGGATTTATAGGGACGTATCCACCCCCTTTTGGGGTCAAGGGGTATTCTTTTTTTGGGGATTACACAAAAAACGGGACCCCTTTACCGATCCGAAGGACCAAATTTTTATACCTTTTTGGGCCAAAAGTACGACCGGGGGGTCGAACCCCCATCCTGCTGGCAACACCAGAACGAGTTCGGTGCGCGAAACCCCTCGCCCCGACACGCCTTAAAATAAACCCAACAAATTATCCTACTTTGCTGGTGATTGGGTTTCAAAATTAAAATTTTTCTGTTTGACGTTTTATCTTCAAATTTAAAAGTGGGTTTTCAAACAAACTTGTTGTAAAAAATAATGACTGAAGTGCGCCCCCAATTGATCAAGAAAATAGAGTCGCTGCATCCGGGAAAAAATTTATCAAACTGGATATTCTGGCGGCAAATCAGCAATAAGAATGAGTCTAAGACTTTAAAAAAGTTCATTTTATAAATTCCCAAAAACGGGGGTTTATTTATGACCAATCAAAACACCACAACTCTTTTGTTTATATTGTCCGGACTTTTCCTGACTCCCGGGGAGTTTTAACGATCACCAGCTTCAAATCGTGTCAGACTTTCTGACGTCACACGGGGATTTTTCACCATCAACATGTCGGTTGCCGATTGCCCAAAACCCACCAAACAATTCTCAATTATTCTGAACACAAAACCATTAAAAATATAATAAATAAATGTTTTTCAAAATTGCGTGATGTGGGTTTCCCCATGGCTGTAATTCGATCCCATCGTTTTCCCCCATCGTTCTTTGAAACGTCGTCCAATAACGGCTTCCCCCTTTGTTAGTTTGGGCAGGGGGCATGCCCCCCCTGGGGCTAGAATTATCAATGGGTTTTTTTATTTTTGGTTGTTTGTTCGGAAGGAAAAAAGGGTGG
>JAQQFT010000508.1:0-24664 GCA_029582265.1 Zoroaster sp. YZ-2022 | reverse complement strand
TATTTACGTGAATATTCACGGGTATTCACGACGCAGCCC
Source organism: Zoroaster sp. YZ-2022 (assembly GCA_029582265.1). Classification (NCBI taxonomy): domain Eukaryota; kingdom Metazoa; phylum Echinodermata; class Asteroidea; order Forcipulatida; family Zoroasteridae; genus Zoroaster; species Zoroaster sp. YZ-2022. The sequence continues at coordinate 24,625 of JAQQFT010000508.1, read as the reverse complement.
CAATCGCAAATATTTGCGTAAAATATTTACGTAAATCATTCACGATTTGCAGCCCCAAATCGCAAATATTTACGTGAATATTTCACGTAAATATTTGCGATTTGGGCCGCAAACTCGCAAATATTCATGTATAAATATTCGTGAACCCGCTCAACCGTGAATTTGTTTTCCCTAGCAACTTGGGGTGTCCGTAAACCACACGTTTAGTCTGGCACCCTAGACACCCCTGATCTCTAACTTCCAGGCGAGGCATGGTACATTAAGTATAGTCTGCACCTCGTCCATAGAGTTCGCTGTCGTTATCTATCCACCGGCCATGGGCCGCGGCTAGGCTTTCACAATGGGGTGTACTTGCTCGATGCAGTTATTGGTATGTTTACAATCTTTTTAGAGTCTCAGAATGTTACGTTACTTGGACGTTAGGTTGATCATTAGCTTTGTTTGTTTAACTTGATTACATAAATTTAAACATGGGATGCCAGGAATGAATGATGACCTGTTAAACGATACTCGTATTCGTAATGATGCTGCATCGAAAAAGAGTCTGGGAGGCCATTGTGTTGGGGGCGACTTTGCTGAGGGGGTGACTTTGTAATGTGAGGGGCGACTTTGCTTGGGGGACGAGAGATGATCTGGCATTCAAGTATATCTACTACACTTAGTTACTACACAATAACTATAGGCCTCACGAAAACTAGGACTAGATGTTAATCAGTATACTACTGAACTGTCAATGTCATGCTATTGCCAGATTGCTAGTCGGATACATGTGGATGTGGAGTGCTTGGTGGTCATGATCGCACAACATTCTTAATTTAAAGTGATTCAAAAATAAGTTGGACATCTGCGGGCCAGTACGACCGCATGATTTTTTTTTATGAGTACAAGCGCCCCAGTTTATCATTGGGTTTAGTGCATGTACATAAATTTGTTAATGAACAGTGAAAATTTGGACCTTTGCAATTGAATTTATAATGTTTGGTAATTTATGTAGACAGATATCTTCCTCATTTTCCTACACTGTAGGTTTTTGCTGTTCATGTTCAAAGCTGACCCTTGGAAGTTGTAGGTGTACTCCGGTTTACTGTCCGCTGCGCGTGTGGAAGGACTCTGGACCTGGAGCTCTGACTTCCATATGGTGCATCCTTTGTTTAAATTTCAAAATGTATTTAAGCCAATGTGAAATCATTCCAGATATCCATTTCTGCTCTACTATGATAATAACTGGATGGACCGTTAACGAGTCCAGAGGTTATTTATCCCATCACTTTGTTGTCCTGGTAACATTTGTTCAGGAGCTCAGTTCATACTTTTCCTGACCATGTCTCTACAGATGATGTTCTCGCTTCTGTTTGACTACTTCACCGCATTGGATATACAGTTCCAGTGATATGTTCTTTTTCTGTTTTACAGACATGGAGTTAAACGAAGGTAGGGAAATGACAAAGCAATCCATTATTTATTTATTCAACAGCCAACAGCGCAAGAGCCCCATTACAGTGATGGATATTTGCCTGCCTATTCTCTTTCACGATAAGTGTCCTGGGTTCTGTATTGTGCATTACAAAACATAACAGGACCTACGTGCTCTAATATCTCATCTGAAGGACAGAGCAATGAGTGGTCATGTGTCTTGTTAAAGTTCCACACATGTACCCACGACGGGTCAGTCTGAACCCACACTATGAAAACATCTGAACTTGAGTCCAGTGCATTAGCTTGTGCCAGTAAGCCCTCAAATTCTGGGCAAGCAATCGACATGAAATTGGACCTTGGTCTCGTTTTCATGAACATGTAATAAGTATTCCATTTCTTGTTTTCTTCTTCTTAATTTGTTGTATTGGGGGGTTCCACATGTCATAAGAATCAGATCGTGGAACCCGAAAATACACTGATTGAAGATATCCAAATAGCATTTCGTTACTCAACCATGAAGACGAACGAGGCAGGGGATTCAATAGCTTTATATGGGGAAGTCAGTGGGCATTCAAACCAGGTGTGTTTTCTCTTCTACTTTTAAGAGTTTGCGGTCATTAGCCTTTGCAAAAACCAGTGAGTGTCAAAATTGTTTTAAATTGATTTTTCAGGTTTCAGTAACTCCGCTTGTGATCCAGCATGTTTCAATTTTTCTGCTGAAATGCCTCCCTGTTGTCTGTAGCTATCATCTACTGCGATGAGGGAATATATTTTTGTTTAATGTGATCTCTTGCTTCAGTAAATAACAAGACAAATCTTAATTTATTGTGACATTTTTTGTTTCCTGGCGAATTAATGTGGTGTGGTGTGGGTAGTATGAGGATCTGGTTCAATTGATTTCTGGCTGAGGCTCTTTAAAAACATGCGTCGACAGTGGGTTATTGGATAGAAATTCTATCTGTGTGGCAAATAGTACTGATTTTATTTTCTACCTTAAACCAAATTCACTTTATAAATTTATTTAAACCCTTTGATGTATATGACCAGTTTTGGGTTACCACTCTTCACTCTTAGTTGGATGTTTCACTGTAATTGGGTGTTCGAGCTAGTATGACACACCTATTGGCTGATATTCGGTTTTTTGGGTGTTTGGGTTGGTACCCAAGCACACCTATTGACCAATTGTTCGGTTTTTTTTTCTTCTTCTTTTCTTCTTCCGAATAAGAATTATCCACACACAAAAACATATAGTTGCAGAGTTCACAGAACCTTAAAACTTCCACACATATTTCTTAGACCTTAACATGTAGTTGTGGCTAAACCTTAATATGAAGTTGGTACACTAAGTTGTGATGTCGTAGTGAGGTCAATCAGATGTCCGAATTACACTAAATCAAAGGTTAATATTTTCAAAAATCATATCTCATGAACCACAAACGAATTTTCATTTTCACAGTCTCTTGCACCATGATATAGAATCTTTAATTCATGTGATTTTTAGGTACACAAAGCGTATTTAATTCAGAAAGCCTCTCTCCTTCCAGTCGAAACGGAGTTGAAAATTTCAAAAACTAAATCAAGAAATTCAAAATAATCATATCTCATGCGAACCACAGAAAATATTTTCACAATCTTTGCATCATCTTAAAGACCTTTGAACTATATCACATTTCTTACACAGATATGACCCCAATTTGTACCTCTCCTTCAGGCGAATTAGAAAACAGGCGTTTAAATGAACAACTATTCAGAAGGACAGCCAATGTGAATGGCCCTTGACGTTCTCTTCACACACAGACATGTCGGCTATAGTAGTGTGTAGTATACATTATTCTAATTAGAATAGAATAGGTTAGGGTTTAAGCCACGAAGCGACCGCGCAAGAGGTGCATGACTCCTGCCATGCGTGCACTGCCTTTGTTATCAGTATGGTACCATGCATGGCAGCAGCAAAACAATAGGCTTCCCTGAGTGTCGGGCGATCCGCTGCAGAGAAAATGCGCCGCAGAAAATATACTAATTTAGTATGGAATCTAAATTGTTAATCATTTTTTGGAAGTAAGGTTGGACAAAGAGATTTCTTTCATGCAAGTGGATGGAAAGAAAATGAAAGCGGGTATGGTTGGAGTGTGATATTGCCAATGTCTAAGCTGTTAGGGCTGTTGGAGCTAACGCATATACCACACATACGTCGCAGCTTAACGTTACAAGGTAATGTAGGAATTAATTTTAAAAGAAATTTTGAAAAATATCTGGACCTAATCAGACTACACATATATTTTTGTAAAATAGTTGGACTTAGGGCCTATACTGAAAAATATCCTTGACAATTTTAACTCTATGTCTTCCACAGACTTTTAATATCTATCCATTGTGATCTGTCCCTCACTACAGCCTCAGTAGTACGTGTAGTGACAATTTAAAAAATAGATCTATTCCTGGTGATTATTTTCAATAGTTACCATGTTAATACCTTGACCAACAAAATAAACTATAACCCTAACCACCCCAAATCCATCAAAATTCTACCCTGAAAGGGGCACTTTTTTGGGAAAAAAATCAGCACTGTTGGAAAAATGGGATCTTGCTATAATGGAGTTTTATCAGATGCCTTACTTAAAGTAATACTACATGTATTGGAAGTTGCACAAAACATAACTTTGTACATGAGCCAAGAATACATTCAACCTTTGGCGTGTGTAAATAAGCATCAAATGAACTGTCAAACTGAACTAAAGTTTTGGGTTATTTTTCATAGTGTATACAATGAAGATGGATGCTGACCCAATTATTTTATTATTTTACATGTATGGATGAATAGCCGACATTCCCAAAAATTAATTACCTATCTCGGATTTACAGATTTATGGTACCACTCTGAGTGGTACAAATGCTTCCATACCATTTTGCAGGGCTGAGAGGAAGAAATAATAAGATTAGAGAAGAAACAGAAACATCAAGGTAGGCAAATATTGAAAAATCTTGGGTGAGAATGTTTAGCATCCAGGCAATCGCCACTTTTTCTCATTCAGTATAACACACAAAGTAATCTTACCTACCTCAGAAGGTGGAGAAACATATGGATGATGATGATGGACATATACTTCATTATTCCAGGATATTTATTTCATGAAAAATCAGCCATTTTGCTATCTGATGAATTCCTCAGTCATGTCAGTCTGATGTCGTAAACTCCACAATTAGTGACCAACACAATCCCATTTGGTACATGTGAGTGGCAACTATAATAGGATCCTTCTATTTTCTGAAGGGGGAGGATTTTTAGAAGGAAATAAATAAAGTGGATTTTAAAGATAGTTTTCGCTACCTGTACCACCAAAAATCAGATAGAATAATTTTTAACTGGTTGGTGGTTGCAAAAAATTCCCAAAACCCCTTTTAAAAGTGGTGGTCGGATGGACTTACATTCTTTCCAAAAATTCAATCAAGTTTCAAGTATGCAGTAAGCTTGAGGCGATAACGCTTTTTTTTTCCACGATATATCGTGCAAACATATTGCAATTTTCAATAATGTCGCAATTCCTTTTTTTGCATTCGCATGCATAGGTGCTTTAGAGCCATAACCCACAGGTATGTACCCTCTACAAAGATGTCACAATAAATTGCAAATTTATTTACCCAGGCGATGTATCTTCTGATATCATACCTTTTTTAGTGACAATTTCAAAAAAGATCATTCTAGGTGATTATTTTCAATAGTTACTTCATGTTAATACCTTTTGACCAACAAAATAACCTTGACCAACAAAATAAACAAAACCTTAACCACCCCAATCCATGCGAAAATCCTGAAAGGGGCACTCCTTTTGCAAAAATCAGCACTGTTGAAAAATGGGATCTTTTATAAATAGAGTTTTATCAGATGCTTAAAAGGTAATACTAGTTGCACAAACATAACTTTGTATATGAACCAAGAATATTCAACCTTGGTGTGAATAAGCATGGAAATGAACTTTAAGCTGAACTAAAGTTTCTCAGTTACTTTTTTTTCATAGTGTATACAATGAAGGATGGATGACCCACCGTTGTTATTATTATTTTACATGTATGGATGAATAGCCGACATTCCTAAAATTAGTACCATTTGATTTACAGATTCTATACAGGTACCACTCAGAGTGGTACAAATGCTTCCATGCCATTTGCAGGGCTGAGAGGAAGAAATGAGAAGAAAACAGAAATATCCAAGGGTAGGCAAATATTGAAAAATTCGGTTGGGAGATAATAAGAATTGAACCGCCACTTTTTCTCATTCAATATAATAATAAAAGTAATCTTACCTACCTCGTGAAGTGGAGAAACATATGGATGACGTATGGACATATACTTCAAAATTATTCCAGGGATATTTATTTCTAATGAAAAATCAGCCATTTTATATACACTTGATGAATTCCTCAGTCATGTCAGTCTCGATGTAAATTCCACAATTAGTGACCAACAGTCATTGTATATGTGCAGTGGCAACTATAATATGATCCTTCTATTTTCAGAAGGGGAGGATTTTTAGAAAAGGGAAATAAGTCAGAAAACCATCATAAAAGTGGATTTTAGAAGATAGTTTCACCCAAAATCGATAGAATAATTTTTAACTGGTTATTAGTTGGGAATTTATTTTCCAAAAACCCTTAAAAATATAGGCGGTTGAATGTGACATTCTTTTTCCAAGAAATTCAATCAAGTTCAAGTATGCAGTAAGCTTGGGCGATAACTTTTTTTTTTATCCATGATATATCGCAAGCAACATATATTGCACCATTTCAATAATATCGCATTCTTGTTTTGCATTCATGCATATGATTGCTTTAGAACCCGATAACCACAGGTATGTACTCTCTATAAGTGTCCTACAATAAATTTCAAATTTATTTGCAGAGCGTGTGTACTTCTGAAGTAGTTTTTTTTGTTTCTCATTTCTAAAAGCTCAAAAAGACTAATGATTTTTTTTTCCATGGAATTTCTGACTTGACTCACAATGTGTCGATTTATATTTTATTGTGATATATATTTAGGCCTCGTATTCGATTCAGCCGATATGCCGGGATAACTTAAATAGGTTCTCACCGATATTGTGTCTTGAATAAAAAGTTATCGGCTTAATATTGATATCGTGTTTTATCACCCAAGCTTAGTATGCAGTAAAATTGTTTCAAGTTAGATGTTGCTTGCTTTCGCTTTTCTTTCTATCTATTTTACCTTTGGTCTTGTGTGTATATTTTTGTTAATTTTCAATCTCTTTTCTGTCTACAATGCCCATTCCCTTACTCAGTTGTTCTCTCTATTTCTCATTAAATATTTATCATTCTTTCTTCATACATATATTAGGTCAAGATGAGGTTGGTGCGTGAGAATGCAGCATTGAACCCCAGAGAAGAAAACTGTGGTCTTCATTCAGAGTTCCTCCCGACAAAACCGAGAAAAATTAAAAGTGAGAGAAAAAACTGTTTTCACAGTGCCAAACCTTTGATTGCATGCCCAACGGAAAGATGAGGATACATTTTGCATAAATCGAAGATAAAGATCTTGTGGGTTTTAGAAGTTTGCTATCATTGTCTTTGCTATAATCGAGTGTGTACCCAATTCTTCGGACAAGGCCAGATCCATCAGATGAAATGCCTATTTGGTACAATGATGCATAAATCAAAATTCTGTGAAGAAGTCATCCAGAAGAAAAACAATGAAATTCCTTTTTCACAAAGTCATTACATCGTAAGTTCATCAAGTGCGTATAAGAAATGGAGGAGTTGACTGCGGTAAGTACATAGGTCCCACAATCTGAAAAACCAACATGTCTGAAAGTACATTTCCCCCCTACACTGGCAATGGTCATAGATAATTCTACTAAGAATACAATTGACTTGGTGTACAGCCAATCTCTAGCTGCAAAAGAACTGGTAGAGACTTTACAGTTGGCTCCAGAATACATTATGTACTTTCGATACTGATATACACTCACTGGCCATAAGTATTGCAACATACACCAAAGTTCAGTTTACGGAGAACTGTGTTACAATAAGTTATTTTATTTTTATTTACACTACTTAAGACTTCTTGAAAGTGTCTGTGTTTTGAAGTCAATGTTCTTTTTACCACTTGCTAGAAAATTATGTAATACACGATCGGCGAAATCAGATTAAATGATCTATCTCACCTGTTACTGTAAATTGCGATTTTGAGCATGTTGCATAATGCACGGCCAGTGAGGTGTAGACAGCAGTGAAAGGTGCTGCTGGAGAAGCAGAGATTTTTCACATGAAAGTGCCTATCTTCACACACACTCTTCAATGCATCAACCATGTACTATATAATACACTTATAATGAAGAAATCACATGCAGTTGCAGCTACCCTGGCCATCAATCTTCCAGATGACTCTATCATACTTGCAGACTGCTTAACTTTCGTGAGCCAGTAATTTATCACTAATCACCCGCTTTGTTCATCTTTACACTGGACACTGATTCCATGACCCGTTGAAAGTTTTACTCTCTGATTGAGATAATCGTTGCCCTTTAACCATTGAACTTGGGTAAAACATTCTGTTGACTTTCTTTTCATGCACCAGTAAAAGTTTTTTAAGTGCCAAAAGATTTAACAATACTAGCCAAATCCAATTAATGTTAGGGGACTACAGGTTCTTTTATTTTGTATTTTGTACTTAAGGAACAAAATTATTCTTTTCATTGCAAATTAGACCTAGAAGCCCGGATAACCTTTATCACCAACCTTGAAATGTGGATTATTATTGATGGATGCAAAAATGGATGGAAAAAGGAGTATCATGACCCATGACAAAATAAAACCAGAAGTGTCATTCAAAAGATAATGTTGTTTCGCATTTCCTTTATATAAATAACTATTAATTTTGTGTTTTAACCAAGAATGTGTTTTTATCAATTTAAATAGTTTACACACAAGCGTTGACAATTAATAACCAATAATTTACTTTTTAAAGATGAGAAAAGATTCACAAATTGGTCTTTGATGTAGGCGGGTTAGATCCAAGGTTGCCCAAAGAGGGTGGAGCTCAAGGTAAGGAGATGAGAAATGGGAAATGAAACCCCAAAATATTGAAATGAATGGACAATTTAGAAGTTTTTATGATCAATTAAATTGGAAAAACTTGAGAGGGTTAGATGTTCAGGAAAAAGTTGGTTCAGACTCCTTTATTCAAGGCAAGATTTTTTAAACTGGTTCATTTCTTAACAATGACATCAAATATTTCCCAAATATGGAATCCTTTTCCAAACTCTTCCTACCTGACTGGACCGATTTGACAGATTAGGGTGAGGAAACATTAAAAAAAACAGCCCATATGAACTGACAATTATATAAAATCTCTCCATTGAAAATGTAGTTTTCTAAGAATGGCCGAAAGAGAGGCGCAAATTATTTTTCATGTCATAGTTCAGAAGTAAAATAATCTGCCATCATAACTTTTTTTTAGAGTGTGGATTTATATTATTAGAATTTACAAGTAATTGTCTATTCTTAAACCTGTTTGTACGCGACATACTCGGATGTGCGCCACTATTTAAACTCAATTTCTGAATGCATTTTCATTGCACGCTCTGCGTGGTTCTAGCTAGTCTGAAGTCAAATCCCACATGCTGAACTTAACTCCATAGCCGTGGTTCTTCGTCAAGTCGCACTTGGCAACACGGATCGCTAATTTTGCTTTCATGAAACTTTTCTGAAGAGAAAACCATATTTACCAAAGTTCCAACTTAATTAATGTACTTTTAAACAACTTTAGGGTGATGGCGTCATAACATGATGAACATCCAAACACCTTGATGGCCAACAAGCATTCCCACTCAATAGACTAACATATAAATCGTGCAAGTTTTTTGGTGAATTTAAACTATTGAAGAACCTTTTCAACCTTTGTAACATTAGATTTTTGTAGAATTTGTAAGTGAATGAGGAATTGTGCTGCAGAAAAAAAATAGCTGCCTGGCTTGGACCTCATTCCTGCAATGTCTCCCCATTTTAGCTGTAATAATGGTAATACGCTCTATTAAGGATTAGATTTCTTAAATGTTGTTTATCATAATTGGGAGAAAGACAATAATCTGATAATAAAAAAGTCTCTTTAATTCATAGTACACTTAAAATATGCTCTTTATTTCTGTTAAAATACAACTATACATAATGTTAACATTTTGATTTATTTTGCATTTTTTAAACAACTTTAGGTGATGACACCATAACATGAACCCCTTAAACACCTTGAGTTTGTGTTTTACAAACTCTATATACCTCTTCAGTTAAGTGTTTGGGTTGATTCCTTAAACTTTCCCTCTTGTTGGTTGTTAGGGTTTTTTTTTTCTTCTTCTTTTCTTCTTCCGGTAAGAATTATCCACAGACAAAAAACATAGGTTGCAGAGTTCACAGAACCTTAAAACTTCACACATACTTAGACCTTTAACATGTAGTTTTATGTCAAATTGTGACGCTCATAGTGAGATCATCAGATATCGAATTAAACTAAATCAAAGTTTAATATTTTCAAAAAATCATATCTCATGAACCACAAACGATATTTTCACAATCTTTTGCAGCATGTTATAGATCTTTAATTATGTGATTTTAGGTACCTGAGCGTGACCCCAATCCGACCTCTGCTTCCGGTCGAAACCCGGAAGTTGAAAATATCAAAATCAAAAAAATCATATCTCATGAACCACAGAAATATTTCCTGATCAGATCATCTTAAAGACCCAGCGAACTTATGTCACATTTCTTACACAGACACTTGTTACCCTAATTTGACCTCTCCTTTCCCGTTGAAAACAGAAGTTTAAACGAACAACTATTCTAGAAGCTTTAGCCATACTGACGCTCTTCTCTTACACACAGACACATCGGGCCTATGGTATTATTGTATATGCATTATCTAATTAGAATAGAACAGTTCGAGCTATTCTGAAGGCTCACAAGCAGGTCATGACCTGCCACATGCATGCATAGCACGTAGTATAGGTACCATGCAGCAGCAAAAACAATGGCTTCCCCTGATGTCGGGCCCGCCTGCAGAAAATGGGTGTCAGAGAAAATGTGCTATATTTTAGCATGGAATCCAAATTATTTATCATTTTTGGAGATGAGTTGGACAAAGATTATACTTTCATGTGCAAGTGGATGGAAGAAATGAAGACCGGTAGCATGAAGTTGAAGTGTGATATTGCCAATGTCTAGCCCGTTAGGGCTGTTGGAGACTAGCATTACATATACATAACGATACGATGCCTATTAACGTTACAGGTAATGTAGGGACCATTAATTTTAAAAGAATTTGAAAGAATATCTGGACCTAATCAGACTATCATATATTTTGTAAAATATAGTTGGGACTTAGGCCCATATGAAAAATATCCTTGACAATTTAACTTATGTCTTCAGACTTTTACTATCTCATTGTGATCTGTCCCTCAGTATCGTGTAGTGACACATTTTAAAATAAGATCATTCCTGGTGATTATTTTCAATAGTTACCACATGTTAATACCTTGACCAACAAAAGAAAATAAACTATAACCCTAACCACACCCCAAATCCATCAAAATTCTGAAAGGGGCACTTTTGGGAAAAAATCAGCACTGTTGAAAAATGGGATCTTTATAATGGAGTTTTATCAGAATACTTAAAAGTAATACTACTGTAACATGTATTGTAAAGGTTGCAATAAACATAACTTTATTACATGAGCCAAGTTAATATTCAACCTTTAATGATGTAATAAATAAGCATGGAAATGAACTAAAGCTTGAACTAAAGTTTTGGAAGTTATTTTTTCATAGTGTACAATGAAGATGGATGCTGACCCAATTATTTATTATTTTACATGTGTATGGATGAATCCCCGACATTCCTAAAATTAATTACCATTGGATTCTGGTTATTAGACGATAAGTACCACTCTGAGTGGTACAATGCTTCCATGCCATTTGCAGGGGCTGAGAGGAAGAAATAAGACAAGAAGGAAAACAGAAACATCAAGGTAGGCAAATATTGAAAATACGGGTAGAGATGCCGCATCCGACCGACTTCACATTATTCCAGGGATATTTATTTTATGAAAAAATCAGCCATTTGCCTCACGATGAATTCCTCAGTCATGTCAGTCTGATGCGTAGACTCATACAATTGAAGTGACTCCTGAAGCACAGTCATTTGTACATGCACAGTGGCAACTATAATAGGATCCTTCTGGCTTTTCTGAAGGAGGATTTTTTGAAGGGAAATAAAAGTGGATTTGCAAAGATAGCCGCTTTTCTGCACCACCAAAAATCGATAGAATAATTTTTAACTGGTTAGTGGTTGCAAAAAAATCTCCCAAAAACCCTTTAAAAGTGTGTAATTTCGGATCTACGACATATCTTTCCAAAAATTCAATCAAGTTTCCGCAAGTATGCAGTAAGCTTGGGGCGATAACGATTTTTTCATCCGCGATATATCGGCAAACATATGTTGCAATTGTACCCTTCAATAATATATCGCAATTCTTTTTTGCATATTGCTATGCATGACACTGCTTTAGGAGCCACAACCCGTAAGTATGTACCCCTCTACAAGTGTCACAATAAATTGCAAATTTATTTGCAGAGCGTGTCCTTCCCTGATATCATCATACATTTTTTAGTGTGACTTTTTCCAAAAAAGATCATTCCTGTTGATTATTTTCAATAGATTACCATGTTAATACCTTGACCAACAAAATAACCTTGACCAACAAAAATAAACAAAACCTTAACCACCCCAAATCCCATGGCGAAATCCTGAAAGGCACTTTTTGGTAAAAATCAGCACTTGTTGAAAAATGGGATCTTTATACAAAGTTTTATCCAGATGTAAAGTAATTAATTAGTGCACAAACATAAATCTTGTATATGAACCAAGAATATTCAACCTTCGGCCAGGTGTGAATAAGCAGTGCAGTGGAAATGTTCAAACTTCAAGCTTGAATCAAAGTTTTGGATTATTTTTCATAAATTGTATACAATGAAGATGGATACTGACCCAATTATTTATTATTTTACATGTATGTAATAAGGGATGAATAGCCGACATTCCTAAAATTAATTACTATTTTGATTTACAGATTCTATGGGTACCACTCAGAAGTGTAGTACAAATGCTTCCATGCCATTGCAGGGCCTGATTGAGGAAAGCAAAATGAGAAGAAACAGAAACATCACAGGTGAAAGCAAATATTGAAAAGAATTCGGTTAAGAATGCTCTAATTGAACCGCCACTTTTTTCTCATTCAATATAACCAATAAAGTAATCTTACCTACCTCGTAAGGTGGAGAACATATGGATGATGATGGACATATACTTCAAATTATTCCAGGATGATATTATTTCGATGAAAAATCAGCCATTTTGGTATACGATATGAATTCCTCAGTCATATCAGGTCTGATGTGATAATTCCACAATTAGTGACCAACAGTCATTGTACATGTGCAGTGGCAACTATAATATGATCCTTCTATTTTCTGAAGGGAGGATTTTAGAAGGGAATAAAGTCCGAAAACCATCATAAAAGTGGATTTTAAAAGATGGTTTCACCAAAAATCGATAGAATAATTTTTAACTGGTTAGTGGTTGGATTTATTTTCAAAAACCCATAAAAAGTGGCGTGTTGGATGTGACATTCTTTCCAAAATTCAATCAAGTTTCAAGCATGCAGTAAGCAGTTTGGGATAGCACGATTTTTTTTTTTATCCATGATATATGGGCAAACATATATTACCCAATTTTCCAATATCGCAATTTTTTTTTGCATTCATGGCATGATTGCTTTAGAGCCGATAACCACAGGTATGTAAATTCTCTATAAGTGTCACAATAAATTGCAAATTTATTTGCAGAAGCGTGTATATTACTTCTTGAAGTAAGTTTAGCTTTTGTTTCTCATTTCTAAAAGCTCAAAAGACTAAATGATTTTATTTCCCATGGAATTTCCTGAATTTGACTCATAAATGTCGTAATTTATATTTATTGTGATATATATTTGTATTCATGGGGTCGACTACCGATATACCCGATAACAGAAATAGGTTCTCGATATTGCAATCGAATAAAAAAGTTATCGCAATATCGATATCGCGGTTTTATCGTACCCAAGTTTAGTATGCAGTAAAATTGTTTCAAGTTAGATGTTGCTTTTCTGCTTTCTTCTCTATCTGTTTACCTTGTCTGTGTGTGCGTATTTTTTGTTAATTTTCAACTTCTTTTTCTGCCTTACAATGCCCATTCCCCTTACTCAGTTATTCCTCTATTTCTATTAAATATTTATCATTCTTCTTCATGCTACATATTTAGGTCAAGATGAGGTTGAGCCGGTGAGAACGCAGCATTGAACCCCAGAGAAGAAAACCGCGGGTCTTCATCAAGAGTTCCTCCCTGACAAACCGAGAAAGAATTGAGAAAAAACTGTTTTCACAGTGCAGTGCCAACCTGATGGTATGTGCTTAACGGAAAGATGAGAGGTTACTTTTGCCAAATCGAAGATAAAGATCTTGTGGGTTTAGAAGTTGCTATCATTGTCTTTGCTATACATGAGTATGTACCCAATTCTGACAAGGCCAGATCCATCAGGTGAAACCCTATTTGGTACAATGAATGCATGACAAATAAAATTCTGTGAAGAAGTCATCCAGAAGAAAACAATGAAATCTTTTCACAAAGTCATTACATAAATAAGTTCATCAAGTGCGTGACAAGAAATGGAGGAGTTGACTGCAGTAGTACAGGTCCCACAATCTGAAAACTACTTGTCTGAAAAAGTACATTTCCTACACTGGTAATTCATAGATAATTTACTAAGAATACAATTGACTTGGTGTGCAGCCAATCTAGCGGTAAAAGAACTGGTAGAGACTGCCAGTTGGCTCAGATACATGCTATGTACTGATACTGATATACACTCACTGGGCCATAAGTATTGCAACATACACCAAAGTTCAGTTTGGAGAACCGTGTTAATAAGTTATTTTATTTTTATTTATACTCACTTAAGACTTCTTGAAAGTGTCAAGCTGTGTTTGTTTTGAAGTCAATGTTCTTTTTTACTGTTCTTGCTTTCGAAAATTATGTAATACCATAATTTATCGGTGAAATCAGATTAACAATGATCATCCTCACCTGTTACTGTAAATTGCGATTTTGAGCATGTTGCAATACTTTGGCCAGTGAGTGTAGACAGCAGTGAGGCTAAAAAGGAGAAGCAGAGAGATTTCACATGAAAAGTGCTATATGTTCACACACACTCTTCAATGCATCAGCTGTACTATATAATACACACACTTATAATGAAGAAATCACATGGCATTACAGCTACCCTGGACCATCAACTGGATGACTTATCCTTGCAGACTGCTTAACAAATGAGCCAGTAATTTTCAATCACCGCTTTGTTCATACCCTTACACCAGGACACCAACATTCCATGACCCGTTGAAAGTTTACTCTGATTGAGATAATGTTGCCCCTTTAACCATTAACTTTAATTAAAATATTCTGTTGGACTTTCTTTTCATGCACCAGTAAAAGTTTTTTAAGTGCCAAAGATTTAGTCATCACTACTAGCCAAATCCAATTAATGTTAGGGACTACAGGGTTCCGACTTATTTTTGTATTTTGTACTTAAAGAAAAAATTATTCTTTTGTTACAAATTAGACCTAGAAGTTTGGTAACCTTTATCACTGTATGATGAATGGATTGGCTATTGATGGATGCAAAAATGGATGGAAAAAGGAGTAACATAGCCATGACAAAATAAAACAGAAGTGTTATTCAAAAGATAATGTTGTTTACGCATTTCCTTTATATAAATATCTTATTAATTTTGTGTTTTAACTAAGAATGTGTTTTATCAATTTAAATATTTACACAAAACGTTGATAATTAATACAACCAATAATTTACATTTTAAAGATGAGAAAAGATTCACAAATTGGTCTTTGATGTGGGTAGGGTTAGATCCAAGGTTGCCTAAAGAGGGGTGGAAATCAAGGTAAGGAGATGAGAAATGAAATGAAACCCCAAAATATTGAAAATGAATGGACAATTTAGAAGTTTTTTACATGATCAATTAAATTGGAAAACTGTGAGGGGGGTTAGGACGTTCAGGGAAGAAAAGTTGGGTTCAGACCTTTTATTCAAGGCAAGATTTTTTTTAAACTGGTTCATTTCTTTACTAATGACATCAAATATTTCCCCAAATACATGGAAGTCCCCTTTTTCCAAACTCTTCCCTACCTGACTGGACCGACATTTGACAGATTAGGTAGGGAAACATTAAAAAAACAGCCCATATGAACTATTCAATTATACAAAAATCTCCATTGAAAATGTAGTTTTCTAAGAATGGCCGAAAGAGGGCGCTATTTTCATGTCATAGTTCAAATGCAAATAATCTGCCAAAACTGGCAAATTTACATGTGAGTGTGGATTTATATATTAGAATTTACAAGTAATTGTCTATTCTTAAACTGTTTAATACGCGCTCATGCCTGATATGCGTCCACGAAACTCAATTTCTGAATGCATTTTTCATTTACTGCATCGATGGTCTAGCTGATCTGGAAGTCAAATCACATGCTGAACTTAACTCCATAGTCCGTGAGTTTCTTGTCCAAGTCGCGCCTTGGCAACTTACGGATGCACGAATTTTGTCATGAAACTTTTCTGAAGAGAAAACCATATTTACCAAGTTCCAACTTAATTAACGTACTTTTTAAACAACTTTAGGGTGATGACGCGATCAATAACATGATGAACAACCAACACCTTTAGGAACAAACACATCTTCTACTCAATAGACTAACGTACTCGTGGTTGTTTTTTGGTGAATTAACCATTGAAGAACCTTTCAACCTTTGTAACATTAGATTTTGTAGAATTTGTAAGTGAATGAGGAATTGAACTGCAGAAAAAATAGCTGCCTGGCTTCTGACTCTATTCCTTCTGCAATGTCTCCCCATTTTAGCTACAATAATGGCCGCTCTATTTAAAGGATTAGATTTCTTAAATGTTGTTTATCATAACTGGGAGAAAGACAATAATCTGATAATAAAAAGCTCTTTAATTCATAGTAAACACTTAAAATATGCTCTTTATTTCGTTAAATACAAACTTATACAATGTTAACATTTTTGGATTTATTTTGCATTTTTAAACAAATCCTTTAGGGTGATGACACCATAACATGAACCCCAAACACCTTTGAGTTTGTTTTTACAAACTCTATACTCTCCCAATGTTTCTTCTTTCTTCTTCTTCTTCTTCTTCCTAATAAGAATTATCCAGAGACAAAAACATAGTTGCAGAGTTCACAGAACCTTAAAACTTTGGAGACATAGTTAGATCCTTAACACATGCAGTTTTTATGTCAAATTGTGACGCCATAAGTGAGGATCATCAGATATCGAATTTTACACTAAATCAAAAGTTTAATATTTTCAAAAATCATATCTCATGAACCACAAACGATATTTTCCACAGTCTTTGTACCATGTTATAGATCTTCTAATTATGTGATTTTTTCCCACACAGGCGTGACCTCTAATCCGACTTTTCCTTCGGCTCGAAACCGAAGTTGAAAAATTTCTAAAGATTTAAAAATCATATCTCATTGAACCACAAGAAAATATTTTCACAATCTTTTGAATCATCTTTGAAGGCAGCAAATATGTCACATTTCTTACACAGACATGACCCCAATTTTAACCTCTCCTTCCGGTCGGTCGAAAACAGAAGTTTAAACGAACAACTTTATTCAGAAGCTTTAGCCATACTTCGGATGTTCTCTGTACACACAGACATATCGGCTCATAGTAGTGTGTCTGCTTATCTCAATTTAAATAGAATAAATTTCGAGTTCACTGAAGCATGGACCCGCTTGAGAGTCGCGACCTCCGCCATGCATTACTACCTTGCTGATATGCAACAGCAAAAACAATGGCTTCCTGATGTGCTGGCCCCGTTCTGCAGAAAATAAATTAAAAGCGAAAATGTACTAATTTAGCATGGAATCCAAATTGTTATCATTTTGAGATGAGATGAGTTGACAAAAGATCTCTTTTCATGTGCAAGTGGATGGAAGGAAAGTAGGCGGTATGGTTGAGTGTGATTATTGCCAATGTCTAAAGCTGTTAGGGCATTGTTGGAGCTAACGTGCATATAACATACATCATGCAGCTAACGCACAGGTACGTAGTGAATTAATTTTAAAAAGAATTTGAAAAATATCTGAGTTTTATCAGATACTTAAAAGTAATATCTACATGTATTGTAGTTGCTAAACATAACTCTTATTGCACATGAGCCAAGAATATTCAACCTTTGGCGGTGTAAATAAGCATGGAAATGAACTTCAAGCTGAACTAAAGTTTTGGGTTATTTTTTCCATAGTGTATACAATGAAGATGGATGCTTGACCCAATTATTTATTATTTTACATGTATGGATGGTAGCCGACATTCCTAAAAATTAATTACCATTTGGGTTACAGATTTATGGGTACCACTTGGAGTGGTACATAAATAGCTTCCATGCCATTTGCAGGGCTGAGAGGAAGAAATAAGATTAAGAAGAAACAGGAAACATCAAGGTAAGCAAATATTGAAAAATACGGGTGGGAATGTCGCATCCCAAAACCATACTTTTTTCCTCATTCAGTATAATAGCCATTAAAGTAATCTACCTACACTCGTAAGGTGGAGAGACATATGGATGATGATGGACATACTACTTACACATTCCAGGATATTTATTTTATGAAAAATCAGCCATTTTGCTATATGGATGAATTCCTCAGTCATGTCAGTCTGATGTCGTGAAACTCCACAATTAGTGACCAACACAGTCATTTGTACATGCGCAGTGGCTTCGCTTCCTCAATAGGATCCTTCTGTTTCTCTGAAGAAGGAGGATTTTTAAAGGGGAAATAAAGTGGATTTTTAAAGATAAGCCGCTTTCTGTACCAACCAAAATCGATAGAATAATTTTAACTGGTTAGTGGTTGCACAAAAATTCCCCAAAACCCCCTTTAAAAGTGGTGGTCGGATACCTACATTCTTTCCAAAAATTCAATCAAGTTTCATTATGCAGTAAGCTTGGCGATCCCCATTTTTTTTATCCGCGATATATCGGCAAACATATATTACCAACTTTTCAATATCGCTCCTTAATTCTTTTGCATATCTATGCATGATTAGCACAGAGCCACAACCCACAGGTATGTACCCTCTTCACAAGTGTCACAATAAATTGCAAATTTATTTGCAGGAAGTCGTACATGTACTTATGCGAAGTAGTATTTGCTTTTTTGTTCTGTTTCCTAAAAGCTCAAAAACTAATGGTTTATTTCCCATGGAATGTCTGACTTGACCTCACAATGTTTATTATATATTTTATCGCGGATATATTTGTATTCGCGATTAGCCGATATACCGATAACTTAAATAGGTTCTCGATATTGTGTCCGAATAAAAGTTATTGCAATATTCGACATCGCTTTTATATTTCCAAGCTTAGTTATGCTGCAGTAAAATTGTTTCTAGTTATATGTTACTTTTTCATTTCTTTCTCATCTGTTTCACCTTTCGTCTTGTGTGTGTGTTTACTTTTGTTAATTTTCACTCTTTTTGTCTCACAATGCCCATTCCCCTTACTCTCACTTATTCCTCTACTTCTATTAAATATTATCATTCTTTTCTTCACACATATTCAGGTCAATATGAGCTCGGCGGTAAGAATGCAGCACTTTTGAACCCCCAGAGAAGAAAACACATGGTCTTCATCAAAACTTACCTCCCCTGGCAAACAGAGAAAATTAAGAAAAAACTGATAAAAGCATTAACACATGTACCAAACCTTGATTGCATGCACCAACTATTTGAAGCAGCCCCAACGGAAAGATGAGAAGTTACTTTGTAAATCGAAGATAAAAAGTCTCTGTGAGTTTAGTGAAGTTTGCTATCATTGTACCCCCAGTTCTTTTCAGAACTAATTACTACTCAATTGAGATTCTTACATGGTGTCACCGCAATTAGTCTTACTTATCATTCTCACCATGCAAAGCTACAAGTTTTACCTATCATTGTCTTTGCTATAATGAGTATGTACCCAATTCTTGACAAGGCCAGATCCATCAGATAAAATACCTATTTGGTACAATGATGCATAAATAAAATTCTGTGAAGAAGTCATCCAGAAGAGAATAATAAAAACAATGAAATTCTTTTCACAAAGTCATTACATAAGAAGTTCATCAAGTATGTACAAGAAGTGGAGGGAGTTGATTGGAGTTGACCCACAATCTGGAAAAAACCACGCCTTCGAAAAGTACATTTGGCCTAAGCTTGGTAATTCATATAGATCATTTACTAAAGAATACAGTTGACTTGATTGTGTACAGCCAAACTCCCTGCAAAATAACTGGTATAGAGACTGCAGTTGGCTCAGATACATTACAACTGGATACCGTGCTGGGAGCAGTTAAGGTGCTGGAGGAAGCAGAGAAACTTCTTTTACATAAAAGGTACATAATAATCTTTCAATACACTCTTCAATACATCAGCTGTACCATATAATACACTTATAATGAAGAGAAATCACATGGTATTACAGTTGCCCCGGCCATCAACTTCAGATGACTTATCCTTGCAGACTAGCTTACACAATGAGCCAGTAATTTTCAATTGCCTAGCTTTGTTCATCTTACACTAATTAGGACACTGACTCCATGACCCGCTTGGAAAGTCTACTCTGATTGAGATGATATTGCCCCTTTAACCATTATTATCTTTAATTGAAAAAATTCTATTGACTTTCTTTTCATGCACCAGTAAAAGTTTGTTTTTAAAGTTTAACAATATTTCAGCCAAAACTTCAATTAATAGGCAGGGACTGCATGTTCACTTGGAATATTTTGTTGGAATATTTAGTACTTCCAGAAAAAATTAGCCTTTTTCATTGCAAATTAGACCTTGGTAAGTTTGGATAACCTTTATCCTGCATGAAATGGATTATTATTGATGGGTGCAAAATGGATGGAAAAGGAGTATTACGACCATGACAAAATAAAGCAGAAGTGTCATTCAAAAGATAAATTTGTTTTGCATTTCCTTTATTACTTATTAATTGTGTGTATTAACGAAGAATGTGTTTTATCAATTTAAATATTTACACAAAACATTGACAACTAGAGGTATAGAGTTTGTAAAAAACAAACTCAAGGTGTTTGGGGGTTCATGTTATGGTGTCATCACCTAAAGTTGTTTAAAAATGCAAAATAAATCCAAAATGTTAACATTGTATAACTTTATTTAACAGAAATGAAAGAGCATATTTTAAGTGTACTATGAATTAAAGAGCTTTTTATTATCAGATATTGTCTTTCTCCCCAGTTATGATAAACAACATTTAAAGAAATCTAATCCTTAATAGAACGCACTTATTATTACAGCTAAAATGAGGAGACATGGCAGGGAACAGAGCCAAGCCAGGCAGCTATATTTTTTTCTGCCAGCACGAATTCCTCATTCACTTACACATTCCATAAAAATCTAATGTTACAAAGGTTGAAAGGTTCTTCAATAGTTAATTCACCAAAAACTTTTGCGTACGCATCTTAGTCTAGTGAGTAGAAATGCTTGTTCTCAAGAGAATGTTTGGTTGTTCATCATGTTGGGGCGCCATCACCCAAAGCAAAATTGTTTAAAAGTTACGGTACAATTAAGTTGGAACTTGGTGATATGGTTTCTTCTTATTCAGAAAAGTTTCATGATAAAAACTTGCATCCGTGGTGCCAAGTGTGTGACTTGCACCAAGAGGACACTACGGCTATGGAGTTAAGTTCAGCATGTGACTTGGACTTTAGACTATTAGACCATGGATATGGCGTGCAATGAAAATGCATTCAGAAATTGAGTTTAAGTGGCGCATAACATCAGCATGAGCGAGAAACAGTTTAATATATAATTACATGTAAATTCTAATATATAAATCCACACTCACAAAACTTGCTAGTTTACAGATATTTTTCATTTGAACTATGACACGAAAATAGCGCCCTCTTTTCGATCATTCTTAGGAAACTGTACATTGTAATGGGTTTTTGTATAATTAAATAGTTCACATAGGGCTATGTTTTTATGTTTTCCCTACCAATTCAATGTGCCTTCAAATTGGTCCAGTGGAGGTAGGGAGAGAGTTTAAAAGGGGATCTCCATATATTTGGGAAATATTTGATGTCATTGTATTGTAAGAGAAAGGAACCAGTTTAAAAAAAATTCAGTTTTAATAATAAGGTCTGAATCCGGACTGCTCCCTCGAACGCCAATACTTTTTTAAATAATATATAATATTGGTAGTAGCCATATAATGCAGATCTTTCAGGATGGGGGTGATATGACATGATTTTTTATTGAGTTATATGCGGTAGTGTTTTGAAGTTGTGGATTAAGTGCATAAAGGAGTGAATGTGCCACATCAAGATGTAGAGATGTTATGAAGGAATCAACAATTTTGTTCTTGCATCACAGTAAAGACTTGTTTATTGTTAAAGATTTTCCAATGTTTCTAAGGTGAAATGTCAAGTGTATCACGGTAACATTTGAAATATGAGGTTTAAGATGTCCGCGTATTGAATTAAAAATAACCCCCAAGGTTCTTTTGTTTGAGAAGATTGCACATAGAGTCACCAGTAATATTTGGAATAGAAATCTGAGATTAGTTGTTTGATAAGAATCGATAGAGCACACAGATTCAGTGTTATCAGCATTATAGCTTCTTTAGAAAATGTTCCTTCATTTAAGTGCGAGTATTATAAAATACAGTTTACAAGGTGATTAATTAGTTAGGCAAAGAGAGGTGATACAAGTGGAGGAATAATAAAGCAAATAATAGGAAGCCGAAATTATTGTGGTGTTAATACTTTTATTACTACCATTATTGAAATATTTGTGTTGTGTAGTTAAGTCACAATAAAGTTTAAAATCAAATATAGGTATTGCTTACTAATAAATATAAAAGTTTAAATATTTCTCTTTTTATGTCTTTCTTTTGAAACAAATTGTGACCTTCTCGGTAAATCTAATACGCAAGAGACCTCGGTATCGATTGGTGGGTAAAGACATGTAAATGTCGGTGATAATACGCTGAGGGTGCATAGTCATTCAACACATCAAAAATAATTATACAACAAAACCAATTTCAACACCACTTTTTGAAATAGGACAACAATTAATGTGAGAGTCCCGTATAATAAAAATCCCCCTATTAACACATGGTGCATACTTCAGTGCAGACATGAAGGCAACAGCAGTTGTTCCACTAATCCAAGTATTGAACAATATATGGCAAACATTCCATCCTGAGCAGCTAGTTTGATACTTTGTTTGTGGCATGCCATAGCCAGGCTATTTTGAGTCTTA
The DNA here is from genome assembly GCA_029582265.1 of Zoroaster sp. YZ-2022. Classification (NCBI taxonomy): domain Eukaryota; kingdom Metazoa; phylum Echinodermata; class Asteroidea; order Forcipulatida; family Zoroasteridae; genus Zoroaster; species Zoroaster sp. YZ-2022. The sequence continues at coordinate 1,736 of JAQQFT010000508.1, read as the reverse complement.
ATGATAGGATACAATGGATGAATTGGATAAAAGTAAATGGAAAAATGTCCGTGGAAATACTATAAAAGGCGCTTCTTTTCTTACGGAATAACATTGTCTAAAACTGTAAACATACATTGTTAAATAGTCAAAGATTTTTTGTTCACACCGCATTGAAGTACCAATTTCCCTGGAGTCGCCACGGGTACTGGAACCCAAAACGTTCTACTTAAAAATCCTCATAATGCCCCAAAAACAGAAAAGATAAGAAAGAAAGGGAAAACCCATACCCTGGGCAGGCTGCCCACCCGAAAAGCAATGCACTTCCCGTGCCTCCACTGTGAAAAGTATCACACGCTGCTGTCATTCATATTGAAATGCCAAACTGCTAATTTCTATTTTGTAGTTACCCGTCCAGTTGATTATATCATTTATAACCTTGGGAATTAAGTTATTCAGGGTAAATTGAGTGATATAATATTCTGTCACATTAATTTATTGCTATTGTTTTTTGTTTGGTTTTTGTATTTGTGTAAGTTAAGTGTGTGTGTGAAAAAAATTAATAAATACGTCACATAGTTTATTATGTAGAAATTACAGAAAAATTTAGTAAACATTAAATAAATTATTTATAACGAAATCAGATATCATTTCCAAGAGCCGGAGTTGTTTTGTTGGAGTGTCTTGACGGTGTTTGTATCGCTTGTGTACCGATTATAATAGACTTGTAAGTGGTCTGGTGGGGTGTCAAGCCGCGATTGTAACCAATACAAACAGAAGGTTTGGAGCTTAATATTGTTTCGATAGTTCGTTGTGCTGTGATGACGTCTATTGTTTTGACTAAACGAAAACCGTTCGCGGACCGGGTTATTCTGTTTTTGGAGGCGTGCTGCTGACCCCTGATAAGAAACTGTTTTTTGACGCCATTATTGATCAGAAACAAGCATCATATAGGTACACGAAAACGTACGAAAGTAAAACCAGAAAATTGTTTTGAGTTTGTGATGTGTAGCTTATCGATACAATCATCAACCTTTCTCTTGTGGGTTTGAGCACAGTTTGACCATATTGCACTGATTATTATCTTTTGGAGAACGTAGGTGCGCTATTTACCAAAACCAAACTCCCATAATGCATTGTGCGGAAATTTGAGGTCACCGTCAGCCCTCAGGGCACGCTAAATTATACACAATTATAGACCGTTATACGCAGCTGTGTTTTTGCTAGTACATAGACTAGAAAGGTCCTTTCTAGGCTTAATGTTAGTACAAAAGTACATATTTGACTAACTACAGCAATGACATTATATGAGTTGGAGACTCTATAAAGGCAAGGAACCTAGTATAAAGTAAGGGCAGTCAATATCAGTACGGTATTAGTAATATTTCTAGACATTACTAGTAGTACATGTAGTAGTACTCAGTAGCAGTACTACTACTTAAAGGCACCTGGCATCATATTTTGTCCAAATGTAGCTTTTGTCATAAATATACATTTTTATGAGGGGAATGTGAATAAAACAAGTAACTAAGGTTACAGAAATAGTGGTTTTATTGTATTTACGACTTTTAGAATAGGCCCCCTTTACATTGACACATGGTGGCGCCCCCACATTTTTAATTTTTAAAAATATGCAATCCCATGTTTTTTAAAACGGACTTTAATGAAAAAAATAAAATATTAAGTTAAGCACAAAAGAGAAAAATTGGACTTTAAAAATTCAAAACCCCCTTTTAGCTGGAATGCTCCCGGGTTTT
>JAQQFT010000507.1:0-24702 GCA_029582265.1 Zoroaster sp. YZ-2022 | reverse complement strand
ACTTTTTTACTTTGTTATCACTTCCTCAAAAAGAAATGGTCCGGTGAAAAACTGTCCGTTAAAATAGCGAAAGGTGCCGTTAAAATAGCGGTAAAGCAATTATCCTGTTAAATTATTGTCTGAAGTGCTCTTATTTCAGAGAGAAAAAATGCAAATTAAAAAGAAAATCCATGCATCATAATTTTTCCAATTCTTTGATGTTGTTGTTGTTGAAATATTTAATTTCAGCTAGGACTTGTTTCCTTCTTTTTGGAAAAATATAAATATTCAGATTAAACCAGATTTCTGGGAATCACGCGCAATAGTAAAACAAAATTATATAACATAAACACACAGCATATACATCCTTAATTCGCATTATTTTATTTTAAAAAATATTTCAACAGCTTATGTGAAGAAATATGCATTTTCAACATCAGCTTCGTGACTTTATACAAATAACGTTTGCTTGTCAACCAGCATCGTGTGTTGTATGTTTGAGAATCAAACCAATTCAACAAATTAATATTCCTTAAGTATATTTTATACAAGTTGGCATAATAGAGCTCATTGTATTTCCCAACTATTTGTTTGTACTGAGAGGCAGCAGCTGTCCATCATCGACTCAAAATAGATCCTTTATTACTCAAGTTACCTCTCCTAACATTACATCTCTGTCAGTTTACACGTACTGCTGTTTGACAACAGATGGATCTATACTTTGAAGCAAGTCGACCACAGAAACAAAAATAATTGTGTAAGCTGCCTGTCTGCCGCCTAAACTTTCACTTGTCCAACACCAAAACTCAATGTTTACCTTTAATTTAGTTTCACATACTCCAAATAATTACACTTTGTGGTAAAATTGAATACAATTGAATAAATTCAACTTATTTTCTTCATTCTTAAAAGATGGATGCATCTTGCAGATGTGTTTACAATGTTGTACTATACCTCTACATGTATATCCTATCCTATCCAGCCATCCATTCATTCATCCATCCATACATGCATGCATGCATGCATCCATGCATCCATCACGCATCCATCCATCCGTATCCATCCAACCATCCATGCATCTATCCACGTAACCATCCATGCATCCATTCATGCGTCCAGCCATGTATCTATCCATCCATGCATCCATGCATCCATTCATGCGTCCAGCCATGTATCTATCCATCCATTCATTCATCCATCCATCCATCCATGCATTCATCCATGCATCCACCCATGCATCCACCCATGCATCCATCCATGCATTCATCCATGCATCCACCATGCATCCAACCATCCATGCATCCACCCATGCATCCAACCATCCATGCATCCACCATGCATCCAACCATCCATGCATCCATGCATCCACCAGCATCCACCCACGCATCTGTCACCACTTTTTTAACTGCTTGAATAAATATTGTATAAAAACTACAGTGGGATCCTAGAAACATCCAGACAAATGACAGGGCAACGAAACAGGATTGATCTTTTACAAACAATGAATTTCAATTTATTTATACAATTATTTACAATATTTACAAGGTTTAATTGAACTATAGATTGTGAATATTATTAGGCTTTACGTTTCGTATCTAACAGGTTCTTTCTCAAAGAGAAAGAGATTGTTATAATTGCAGACATAATTAAAAGTAATCATGTCTTTTCCATACTCTTAAAAAACTTTAAAAATAATTTACAATAATTATTTTTATATTTGTTTGTTTTCACAGAGGTTTGTATAATTTCACCATATCCTTATTTGACAGAAGAATTCTTGATTATTAACACTTAGTATGTTGATAACTATTTAATTAATTACTTTCCTCTCTTAAAGTGTTGGCCAGCTGCTTAAAAAAAAACAGGCTTCACAATTTACGTGTAGCTAGACAATATAACTGTTCCATCTAGGATTGTCACTGAGACGATTGTCTGGCCTCTGCTGGCAGGTTGTCACTAAGACGGTCTCCGGATATATGACATTTCAAGCTTTAGGATTGGTACATGTTTTATGTGAAGTATAATTATTTATAATTCTAATCGATCTATCAAAGATTTAAACTTTAATAAATTTACACTTACGGTTATTTTACTTCAGTATTGAACTGGCTGCAGGCTGAGTGCTGCAAAATGGTCGTCGACATGGACCGGTCGGCGGAGATATAATCTCAGGCTAGAAATTTAGCACTATTTGCCAAATCTTGCAAAGGAAGAGTAGTGTAAAATTTTACCAATCAGTAGCCTATAGCGTCATTTAAATTGAATTGTTACCGGTCAGGTGCACACACCACATCGGGCCTTAGCTCGTATAGTTGTACTCTCTCTAAACGATCGTTTTCGTTCTGAACCTTACCTTCCTACCATTTCTCTCTCACTTTCCCTTTCCTTCAGTCACAATAGAACACACTTATCCAGGGTTTTCCCTTAACTTTTTTTTTTTCGACTCGGCCGGGCTAGTAAACCAAACTTTCACAGCCCGCAAGCCTTTTCACTGCCCGTATGTTTAAAAAATACTTTTAATCAAATCACTGTTTTTAGTAATTTAGGCATTTGCATCAGAACGTGCATTATAAAAACAGTTGGCAGTTACCTTATTATTATGTGCATATTATGTGTAATACTAATGTTCTTTAATTAATAACGGATTCTACTTAATAACAGAGGAAAAGATCAGGCAATTAGTGTACAGTAATGCTTTTTCTTTAATTCTGAAATGAAGAAGGCTCATTTCATATTTTATTTCTAACCAACTGAACACAATAATAATGAAAACATTAAAAAATCAGGGCACCAAGGCAATTTTTAAGATTTTCAAAGGCATTACGGCAGATAAAAAGCGTAAAGGGCACCAAGGCAATCTTTAAAAAACATTTAAAAATGAAAAATTAACACTCCAATTCAGCACACGCCAATAAGACTAAAGTTTCCTTTATCTGTCTCTGTTTGGTTGTAGTAACCAGTCACAAAAATATTTATTTGTTATTGATATTTAATCATAGTTGTTATATAATCTTGGCTAAGAGTTTTTTACCATGTTAAATTAAGCATTTAGATGTTTCTCTCAATCAACCCAGAAACTTGCCAGACAGGAGCCAGTTTATTGCCTTGTTTTGATGAATATGTGTATATTCAATTACTTAACCAATAAGTTTTTTTAAATTACATATTCATTAGTAAAAAAGTTCTTAGCCAATCAGAGCCCGAATTAGTTTTCCTTGGGGGGGCCCATTTTTTTTCCTTGTTTAAATGTTGGCCTCGAAAGTACGGGAAGTACTTTTCCCGATGTACTGATGGGTATGGTGGGATAAAATGAAACCAAGTTTTGGAAAACGTGGAACACACAAAAACCCAGTTTTATGAAAAAAGATAATGTTATAAATATAATATTTTAATAGCGTCGCCCGATAAACCCGACATTTTTACTGAGCCGGGAGCAGGTCGTTTGCGTGATTTTAGTCGTTTGTCTAATTTTTCCCAGATTTCACCGGGGACCCAAACGACCAGTTGGGTTTTTTTTCCCCCCCATGTGTTTGAACGGGGAGTTGGGGACCGCTTTTTCCTTTGTGTGTGTTTACATCGGGGAGCTGAGAAACCGACATTTTTGTGTGGTTTTCATGGGAGCTGGCACCGACATTTTGTGGTTTTCATCGTGTGAGCGTAGAACCCCCATTTTTGTGTTTTCATCGTAGACATCCCCACGCCAGCACGGGATCGACGGACTGAAAAAAGATACTTTCACCCCCTTTAGGTTATCACTTTATCATTTGGAGTTTTTTCGTTTTTGAACTAAACTGAACGCTGTAACTTTTAAAAATTGAAAAGGGGTTTTATTAATCATTTTTTAGGTTGACTTAATTTATAATAAATTCCCCAAATCAAGTATATACTTTTTGTTTTTGGGATCATACTTTTTGTTGGGGGATCCAATTAAACACGTAGGGTACCTTTCTGAAAATTTTTTTAAATTGAAAATTAAATTTTAAGATTTTTGGGCAAAAACCAAATTATTTTTTCATACTTAAGCAGGAAACCTTACAGGTTTTTTTAAATGGTAGGCCCATAAAAAACAGATTGCAACATTTACAGTTTATGTCCCCAAATTTAAAAATAAATAAAAAAAAATGTTAACCTGAAAACATAAATTTTTATGTTTTTGGGATGGGGGTATTCAGTTCACTTTTTTATATTTGCTCCCGGGCCCCTTTTGACAGCATGTTGACCACCCCCAAAAAAAGCCCCCTTTGCGCCACGTAATGTACATATTTACGGTACACCCGACACGACGATCGAGGGCGTCGATGGCATTTTCCAAGAGCTCGCCTATGCTATATCCGATGCCCCGCACACGTTGCATGCATGTTCGGGGCAAAAGACCGGAAAGGGAACACCTCACAAAAGAAAGCCCCCAACTGTATTTTAAAAATTTTTTTAAATTTTTTAGATTTATGAGCAAAACATGATATGACGATTTAGCCGATCATCGACACACTTTTCCGGCGATTTGTGCGGATAACTTTTAAATCAGGCAAACAACCGGTTGATTGTGTGGGGGACCCAAATCATTTTCCCCCCAATAACTTTTTTGCATTTTTTTTTGGGTCAAAAAAAAAGCCCTTTTTTGGAACCCCGGGCAAAGGGGGGGTTTTCCCTTTTTTTTTTTCCATCGCCCCCAACGGGGTTTTTCCAGAAAACGAATTTTTTTCCCCCCCGAGCGTGGGCGGCCCCGAAAAAAACCCAATTTTTTCCCCTTTTTGAGAAAAAATTTTTTAAAAATGGGGGGGGAAAACCCCGTAAACCGCAGTAAATACTATGAAAACCGGGGCACAACGGCAAGGGCGGGGAAAAGGGCCAAACCGGGCCGTAAAAAAGTGGCTTTTTTAAAGGGCATCACGGCAGGGTAAGGCATTGAGGGAACCGTCCGATGCCGTCGAAATTTTTCCAGGCTGATATGGCCAACGGTGACAATATTTTGACTCCGCCGCCCCCGACCCTTTTTGGGGAGGGGGACCGCAAGGCCCCCCAAAACCCCTGAATCATTATCACTTTTTGTATTTACAGGATGGGGTTTTTTTTTCAAAACCAGGCCAAAAAAACAACACTTACATAAGAGCCTTCGTTTGGCGGCAAGACGCACCCCGTTGCCCCCCAAACGAACTTAAGCGCGAACTTCTTCCGTGATTGGCTGATAATTTTCGCCTATTCAAATTTTTTTTGGGGGCAGGTTGGAAGAATTTTTTTGTTAAATTACGGAAAAATAAAACATGCAGGTTTTGAGTACAGTACTTGAAACCCACGCATCCACCCACCCACCCACCCACGACCCAAACCCAACCCCCCAACCCAAACCCAAAACCAACCCCCCAAAATCTCCCCCAAACCCAAACCCAAACCCAAATAACCAATAAAAACCCAAACCCCCCCAAACCCAACCCAAACCCAAACAACCAACAAAACCCAACCAAACCCACCCAACCCCAACCACCCAACCAACCAACCAACCAACCAACCCCCCAACCAACCAACCAACCAACCACCCAACCAACCAAAAAACCCAAACCCAAAACCAACCCCCAAACCCAAACCCAAACCCAAACCCAAACCCACCCAAACCAACCCAAACCCAACCAAACCAACTAAACCCCCCAAACCCAAACCCAAACAACCCAAACCCAAACCCAAACCCAAAACCAAACCCAAACCCAAACCCTAAACCAAACCGGGGCCCAAACCCAAACCCAAATTAACCTTGAAAACCACTAAAACTAAACCACCCACCCCCCCAAAATGCGAATAATTTATAAAATTTAAACGTGCACCCTTTATGCCCGGTAGAAAGGATCGGAACCCTTACGCAGGGAAAATAAAAACAAAGTGGTCTTCAGAAATTGATTACAAATCATATACCGGTTCAGCGCAGATCAAGGAATAAAACGTTTTTTTTGATAACTTGTATAATATAATGGATGGACTACATTTTGAATGACTTTAAATTAAAAGAACCCCCGGTAAACAACGCTCCCCAGAAAAGGGCCTTCCCCCCTTTTCCCGGGAAAAAATTTTCCACCAGCTTAAAATTTTTGTCCACCCCAAACCCTAAATAAAAAGTACATGTATTTTTTAAAAACGAATTTTACCCTTTTTTTTTGGGTTTTGATTAAAATTTTCCATGTGGGTGGTATTCGTTTCGATATTTACAATCTTTAATACTATAGTTTTTAAACACCACCACACTTATTGTACATCGAAACGGGGAAACCCAGCACTCACATTTTTTTGCTTTATGGAAAACCTTCCCCGTTCGTTAGTAGGGGGTTTCCCAAACCAAGTCGACAAGGGGCAATGTATTTTTGGCAAGAAGATGCCTTTCATTAAACATTCATTTAAACCAAAGAAAAGCAGATACCAAAAAAAAAATTTTGGGCATCACAAAAAAACCTAAAAGGCAGGAATAAAAAGAAAAGAAAAGCACAGTTTGGGAAAGATGAAAAACCCAGGTTATTAAAAAAATGATGAAGGAAAACAAAAAGTCACGGGTTTTAAACCATATTTAGACGAATATGAAGGGAAACCCAAAATTTGGGTTTGGGATTAAACGCACCCCGTTGCTACTGGTTAATACGAATTTGCGGAAACCCTTTAACACGTGATTGGCTGAAATTTTTCGCCTTTCTTTTTTATTTTTAAAGGGTGTTTTTGAACGAAGGGGGTTTTTGCATGCCGCGGGACAGGGTTCAGCGCAGCCCACCCACGCAGCCCACCCACGCAGCCCCCCAAACGCATCCACCCAACCCCCCAAACCCAACCAACCAACAAACCCAAACCAAACCAAACCCAAACCCAACCCAAACCCAAACCCAACCCAAACCCAAACCAAAAACCAAACCCAAACCCAAACCCAAACCCAACCCAACCAACCAACCAACCCCCCAAACCCAACCCCCCAAACCCAAACCCAAAACCCAACCCAAACCCAAACCAACCAACCACCCAACCCCCAACCCAACCCAAAACCAAAAACCAACAAACCCAAACCCAAACCCACCCAACCCCCCCAAACCAACCACCCCCCCAACCACCCACCCAACCAAACCAAACCCAAACCCAACCACTAAACCCAACCAACCAACCACCAAACAACCACAACCACCCAACCAAAAAAACCCAAACCCAACCCCCCCCCCCAACCAAACCAACCCAAACCCAAACCCAAACCCAAAACCAAAGCCACACCCAAACCCAAACCCAAACCCAAACCCAAACCAACCAACCAACTACACCCAAAACCAACCAACCACCAACCAACCACCCACCCACCCAAAAGGAAAATTTTTTATAAAAAAAACGCATCCTATGCCCGTTGTAGTAATGGGGTTTTGGAATTTCCCAGCAGGGGCATGAAAAAAAAAGGGGTCTTCTAAAAAATTGATTAAAATCATTTTCCCGAAGTCAGCGTACAGCATCATGGGAAAAAAACGTTTTTTTTGGATAATTTAATTTAAGGGAGGGACAAATTTTTTAATGAATGTATTATAGCAATTTCCAAAAAAAAAGCCCCGCGGGTTTTAAAAAAAGGGCCCAATTCCCCAATTTTTTGAAATTGCCCAAACCCCAAACAATGTACATGTTTTTTTTCAAACAAATTTTTATCCTTTTTTTTTTAGCTTGTTTAATAATTTGCTTTCGTCGGGGCAAAATTGTTTCGATACTTACAATCGTGAATCCCATAGCTAAAAAAGCCCCACATCATTATTGACATCGAAAATGAAAACCCAGCATACATTTTTTTTGTTTATGGTAAAAAACCGTTCGTTCGTTAGTATGGTTGCCAAAAGGGGGGTAGAGTGGGGACATGTATGTCGGCAAGAAGATGCTCGTTTCATTAAACAGCTCACTTCGACAAAGACAGCAGATAAAAAAAATCGGGGATAAACAGAAAATAAACAGGCAGGTAATAACAAAAAAAAAGAATAAGCAAAAGCTTAAAAAAGATGAGAACCAGGTTATTGAAAAAAAAAAAAAAAAAAAAAAAAAAAAAAAAAAAAAAAAAAAAAAATAATAATAATAATAATAATAATAATAATAATAATAATAATAATAATAATAATAATAATAATAATAATAATAATAATAATAATAATAATAATAATAAAATAATAATAATAATAAATAATAATTAAAATTTTAATAAAAAAATTAAAAATTAAAAAATTTCCCTTTTTTCCCCTAATTTGGCCTGGCGCGGAAACAAAGAAAAAACATTAACACAAACAATATACAATGATAGCATAAACATGATAGCGAAAACAATTATAAAACCACTATATTAGACGAATATGCTAATGTAGAACCAAATTGATTGATTGAGACTGGAAGGTTCATTATGCCATCAAACCCATGTGGGGCATGGTATAAACCGAGTACGTATAAACAAAAAAAAAAACAAGGGGACATCGGTTGCGGTTATTTTTTCCCCAATGGGAGATGTTCCAAAAAAAGGGAAATGTGAAAAAAAGAAGTCCCGATTACACCATAAAAAAAAACGTGATTATAGGGTTTAAAATTTTAAATTTTTTTCCCCGGCGAGAAAAAATTTTCTTCCGGGATTATGAAAACTTTTTTCATGGTTTTAAGAACGCGTATTTTTAAATGTTTGGGCCATAAAAAGGAAAAACAACGTTTATAAACAAAAAAAAATTTGTCTAAAAACCAAAAGACGAATTTTATTTTTAAAAGAAAACCACAAACATCTGTTGTTGGTGCTCTTTTGTCAGTATCGATATACAGCTTAGGTTGTTTGTTAACGAACAGCTGTTTGTTAACGTGTTTTTTGTTGTTTGCTTTTTCCAATACCGCCCTTTATTTCAATTTAAACAAAATAATTTTTTGGACTCGACCCAGACCCCGGGAAACTGACCCCGCCCTTGACACTGGGGCCCTCGAACTGGACTCAGATTTAATTTGGGAGGACTCAAACAAGTCTGCCTTAGTTTTATTTAGAGACAAAGGTATCTTTTTGAATTGGGTCAAACTTGTCCCCAAAAGCAATCAAATTATTTTCATACAAATTTAAATAAAAAAACCCTTTTTTATTTTTAAAATTTTTTATTTTAAATTAAAACAGTTATAAAACACATTCAAAGTTTTTCCCGAATTTTCACTAAAAAATTTTAGCCCAACTTAGGGGTCAAATTTTTTTTTAAGCAAATTTGTTCCACAAATGTAAAAAGGAGAAAAGGGAGACTGTACCAACCCATATTAAACTTTTTTGCTCTCCCCTTTAAAACAATGGACATGCATGTTGCATGTTGTTCTTGAATATTATTTTCTTTATTATAAAAACCCCCCAAAATCCTTTTAACAGGTTCTTACAAAAACCATGTTTTAACACCCCCTTTGAAGCAATGTTTTTGTACTGAAATTTTTTTTTCAGCTAAATTTTATTAAATAAATGTCAATTGTCGCATGATTGAACCCCCCAACCTTTTAATGAGCTGTGTAAACATGTCATTTGTCATTTGTTTTTTGAATTTTTAAACCATGCAATACTTGTTGAGAAAATTCTAATAAAATTGGGGGAAAACCTAAGGTTGCGAAACCAGTCCCCTTACGTCAATAACGAAACAAATAGAAAAGACCTTTTTCCCGGGAAAAATGTAAAAAACCCCAAAATGTTTTAAAACCACAGTACTTCCTAAAGAAATTAATCGATATAAAATCCCCTTGACACAAAGGGTTTTTGTATACTCGAATAGCTATTTTAAAGAGATTTAAAATTGGGCCAAACAAAAATTTGAAAGGGAAATTTAACACAAAACTTTGGGTTTAATTCCCCTTTGATTTCAAAAATTTTTAAAATTTTAATTAAAAGATAACTTGATGTGAATTTGGGAAAAAGGTATTAAACGTTAAATAAAAGGTCTGTCTGAGGGCACTCATTTAGAGAAAAACACGAAAATTATACAACTTTTCAAAAGTTAAAATTTTGCTCAAAAGTTTTTTCAAAAAAAAAAAAAAAAAAAAAAATTTTACTTTTCCCCTCGACTTCAGCACTGACCCCGATGTTTTCACAGGTTTTTTTAAAAAGGGTCTGTAGTATCCTTTCCCTTTTGAAAAATGAAAAATTTTTAAAACCCAATTTAAAAATAAGTTAAATAAGTTTTTTGGAAATTTTAAGAATTATATTTATAGCAGAAAACCCTTTTGGTAAAATGTCTTTTAAAATGCCCTTTTCCCTTTTGAAAAAATAAAGAGAATGTCTACAACTAAATTGTTCAAGTTTTTTGGAAAATTTTTAAACTATTTGGGCCCCAAAAATTTTTTACAAAAACGATGGAAACCTGAATGTTTTTTTAAAAGGGGAATTTTTAAAAAAAATTCCTTTAAGTCATAATAATGACTTATTTACAAATCATGACTTATGTAAAAAGCCCTTGGTTGTTATATAATTATGCCCTAAGGGTTTTTTGGTTTTTTGTTTTTTTTTGATTGTTACGTTTTTCCCTGAAAATGAAAAAAAGGGGGATGTTTGATACCATCATCAATTTTACACCAAGAAAAGTTTCAGGGAAAAAAATGTGATCTTTTATGGTTTTTTTTTTGAAAAATTACCAATAAATAAAAGTAGTTTTAAGTGTTTATTTTATTTTAATTTTAAATTGGGGATAAAAAACCCCAAAATTGGTATAAATTAGATAGGCACAACGGGAAAAAGAAATTATATATAAAACAATATCAAAATTGGGAAACTTTGTTACCTTTTTTCATTTAAAACAAAAGTGTTAAAAAAAAAGTAATTATAAACTTATTTTTGATGACTTTTGGAAGAATAAAATAAAGTGGTTTCTAATTTAAAGAAGGTATTGTATATTTAAGGCTTTTTGTAAAGAAGAAAATATTGAAATAAAATAGAAAAAACACAATTGTGACTATTTTTTAAAGCAGTTACCCCACAGGATTTTCCCCCTTAAAAAAAGTGTATAGGTGTTAGTCAAGAAAAAAAATTTTAAGTAGTTTCAAAACCAAAGAAAAGGGGCATATTTATTTAAGGCCCCTTTTCTTATTCTTGTTAATATGGGGGATATTTTGAAAAAGAAAAAATATATAAAAACATACAGAAACTTTCCCAATTTGTGCTCCCCATGGGCACAGAAATCAAATTTACATGATATTGCCTAAAGGGAAAGTGTAAGGTTACAGAAATATTAAAAAAATTATAAAATCATAAATATCTCATCAAAAAAAATGGTGTTTAGAATTTAAAAAACCAAACAAAACCCGGTCTGGGAATGCTTTTTAAATGCTAAAGGGCCAACCCTTTCTGTAAAATTAAAAAGTTAAACGTGCTTAGTTTTTTGACACCGTTCTTTGGTTTTCAGCATTCAAACAAAAAATTAAAACAGAAAGACAATCTAAAAATGTTTTAGGTTAAACATGTGAAAAAAGGGGGTACAAAAAGTTTGGAAAGTGTTTAAATTTTTTGAACACCATTTTACACATAGAAAACTTAAAAATATATTGATAAATTTTCCTCAAAAAATTTTTGACTGTATGGTAAAACCCTTATGCCCCTGGGTTTTAAAAGTTTTATTGTGAAATTCCTATATTCAGAATTTATTTATATTTTATTACTTTTCCCAGTAAAAAATGTTAAACCATTTAATATAATTAAAACCCCTTAAAAACCATTTTTAGATTATATGTTTTAAGAAAGGACTGTTAAATATAACACATAATAAAAAAGGAGTTTTCCAAAAATTATATCATTTGAATGTTAAAAACATTTTCTCACCGTTTCTGCTAACAAATTTTAAAGTGAAACAGCAAATTCCATTTTATTATAAAAAAAATCCCTTTTAAAATTTTTATTTCATCATACACATTTTGGGGAGGCCAAAACCCCCGTTCCGCCCGGTGAGCCAAAGTTGTTTTTCTTCCAAAATGCCCTTTTTAATTTTCAAGAGTTCGGTGAGAAACACTTTTAAAGTTAAATTTAATCAAAACAGTGTTGAATTCACGGGGGTCGTTAAGTTTAACTTTATCAATTTAACCCCTTTTAAAAATTTAAACCAACTTTAAAAGAGTTGTCAACAGAACTCTTTAAAAAGTTGAATCCCCTTTAGTTTTTGGGGGGCAGACCAAACTGAGGCTGAAAAGGGGAAAAGAGTCTGGGCCCCCTTTTAATGTTCAGAATTTTCGTTATAATCGGGACTTTGTGTAAAAGGGTCCGACCAAGATGACTGCACCGTGATAAAGGTCTCAAAAAACAGGGCGATGAATTTCAAAAGAATGAAAAAAATATCAAAATTCATGACTTTGGAAAAAGAGTTTTTCTAGCGGTTCTATCCTCTCAAATCTTTTCAACAACCTGGGTTTATAGATTTCAAAAAGCTTTTTGCACTTTTTTTCTTTCATTCAATTTCGATCTGCCCCAAAAAAAGTTGTAAAAAAAAATATTGTATATACTATTGCATAGACCCTTTTACATAGATAAAGGGTTTTTGGAAAAAAATCTTTTACCAATTTTAATTTCTTATGTAGAAACCGTTTCATTTTATTTTCCCTCCGAACGATTGTTAAAAAGTTTTTTTTAAAGTTTACGAACAAAACCGCCAACCCCTCCGCAAAGTAGAGAAACCCCTGTACCGGTTCCCCCCGGAACGGGGCCCCCGGGGGGCGCTTGTCTGGGCCCGGGGGACCCTTTTGGCACGGGAATTATTCCAAAAGGGTCCAAACCAACGGATGGATACCACCAAGCCCCAGGGCAAACCAGTAAACACCCCTTTTTTCGAAAAGATGACGCCCCGGGAAAAGGTTCCCCGGGCAACGAAACCAACGGATTGAGGGTGTAGCATACCCCCCGTTTGGGGTACCAGGGTAAGGTTGCCGCAGGGACCTTCCCGGGAGAGGCCGGAAAAGCCGGAAAGTTGAGGACTAAATGCTTTTTCAAGACCCAGAAAACCTTGTGCCCCCCTCTCCGTCATTTCGGAAAAAGACGGTGGGGCCCCTTTTCTCGAGCCCCCTAAACCCCGTATGCGTAGAAATTGAACCATCTTTTTAAATACCATACCATCAAAAGTCACCAAAGGGACCAGGGGTTTAAAGGGCCCGGCGGGCCACGCCCCAAAGAATCAAAAGACAAAGAGAACCGCGCCCGCCACCTGAAACTTTTTTTGGTGAAAAAGGTGGGAATTTCCTTTTTCGGACATCGAATGAGATCAGATCAATAGGGGGGAAAATAAAACCCGGATGTGCCAACCCAGCAAACCCAAAATTTTGGGGCCCATACCCCTTCGTCAGTTTCCTTTTAAAAAACACCATGTTCGGGAAAACCACAAGCTCACTGGAACTGCCTTGAAAACCTTCTTTGCATAAGCAAAGAAGACTTTTTATTACCGGTGACTCCCCAAAATTCTTTTCCTTTTTTGGGGAAAAACCCAAGACGGGCAGGTGAGTACCTCTGAGGGTTTTGAACGATTCCAAGAAATGCAAGTCGGCGAAAGAAGGCCCTGAGTTTGCAAAGTCCACAAACCCAAAGAATTTCACCTTGGGCGAGTATGGTTCAAACCCCAATAAAAACCCCAGAATGACACCATTTTTTTCCCAAAAAATAAAATGTTGGGCACTCGCACGACTTGGGGAGGAGGGGGACAGTCGGGGTTCATTGACGCCCCCGCCGTCTTCAAATTTCTGAAAAAAGGGGGCCCTTTTTTACCTTTAAGGATATTCGAGGTGAGACCATTTTAATTAGACCCATCGGGTTTCGCAGATATCGGACAGTTTGGGACTTTGTCGGGTTTTTGGATCACTGTTTAACCGTATGTTGTTGTCTGCCCCCTTTTAAAAAAAGGATCCGTTCCCAAGAATCACATCCAGATCATTTAAACCCTTTGCCTTGAGAAATAACAACATTGCTACATGATGGTATCCCTGGGATCTCTTTGGGGAATTTAAAAACGTTTTTGGTTTCATTCCATGTTTCTTTTAAATTTACAATGTTGTTTTTAAATCCCAAAACCAAAAATTGCTCCATTTTTTGTTTGGGGAACAGATGAATGTTGGGGGCTGTATCTGCACTAAGTCCACATGAAAGAGAAGTCCAGGGCGACTTTGGGGTTTTTTCCTCCCCCGAGTTTTAATTCACTGATCTCAAAATTGGTTGATTTCCTTCCCCCATCCATGTGGTTATCCCACTTTGGGACCTCAATGCCTTTTTTTGGGTCTGGGACGGAGAATTTTCCAGCATAACTCAAAATGATTTAAGGGGAAAATTTCCCAAAAAGGGGTTTCCGTCAAAAAACCCTCCCCCAAATTTTTGGGGATTGGGTGGTTCCACAGACATCAGAAAAACACTTCCTCCGATTGTTTTAGGGGAAAGGAACCCCGGAAAAACCCAAAAACCTGTTTTTCCCAAGCAGAATACACCAAGTGTTGGCCCCCCATCTGTTGTTAGCCATCCAATTTGAAAATCCACCATGGGTTTGCCATTTTCCCCCGCACTTCGACACCCGCCGTGCTCTTTAAAAGTGCCATACGTTTTTCGGGGCTTTTATTTTCCCAGGAGGGGAATAAGGGCAGATGGGAAAATTCGACTGGATCTTTTCAAAACAAAAACGACATTTTTCCCCAAAACCCCCGCTTGTTCTGCCTTTTAGGGATTTTCAGCGCTGACAAAAACCCGGACAATCACGGATACCAGGGGGCCCGGTGATTTTTAACCGGGGCCCCCCATCACGGGTTCCCCGGAAACAGGCCCCTCAGCAAAGATCCGACCCTTTCGTAGGGTGAAGCAAGAGAACCAGAGAAATTTTAAACTTGGGGAAAAAATGTGAGGAGATTTTTGGGAGATGAATTTAAACGGGATACGGTAAAAATCACAGGGTTTTTAATGTGATCGCTTGAACCATCATCCGGGCCCAGTTCATTAAAACAAAAACCTTTTGTAAACCACAAAAGCGGCTCAGATATTTTATACACGAATTTATCAACCCCGGGAAATTTTATCAGCAAAGGAAAAACTTATTTTTCTTTCAAAAACCCCCAGTCCAAAATACCCCTAATGCCAATCAAAGCAGGGGGCACCAATAGGCGAAAATTTGGGAAGGGACATTTTAATTTTTCTACGGGATAGGCCATGACTTTATCATAATCATTCCCCCTTTAATGGGTGCAATGATGGTGGGCAGCAACGGTTGTCGGGGGAGCAAAAAATTTTTTGTGTGCAAGAACCGCTATACACCACCGTTAGTCGTAAACCATCAACCTTCCGGACGCCAAAAATACCTGGAATATATAGTGAGTTGGGGACTATGCCCATTGGGGGGTCAAAGGAAGTGTCTCGATGAAACTGTTGAAATTCCTTCCCTTGAAGGGCCCCTTTAGATAGTCCACCACGAACGTTGGCCGGGCAAGGGGTTGCAAACCATTCAAACCGGGCCCCGCTGCCAAAACCCTTTCTGATGGCGGAAAAATGAGCAACAAAGATCCAGACCTACTGGAACGCAGTCAACACTCACACTAATTTTCCCCCGCCATTTTCTGAAGGGGCGATATCAAAAAGGGGATCGATCGAAATACAAACACAATCACCCCTTAGGGCCCCCCGTTGATTTTTTCAACCCCCACCCCCGGGAAATTTTTGAGGAGTAGATTTTTGTTGGAGAACAAAACAGATTAGTTGAGTATTGCTTATCTAGGTTACTATTCCATCCAGTTATTTAAAACACCAGCACGTTGAAGATTTTTGCCAAAAGAACCTTCTATTAATTACAGTTTCAAGGTGATTTTTTCCCAAAATTGGCATACTTATTTTGGGCTAAGTTTTATAGGGGAAAGCTGATTGTTTTTAACTTTTCAGGCCAAACCCCCAAAAAATGTATTTCTAGCTTTAGACTTTCCCAAAGTTTAAAAATGGATTTTTTTTTGTGTAAAAAAATTTATTCTAGCCCCCTAAATATCAAAAATATATGGCAAACTAACAAAGTTAAAATCATATAAATGGAAGATTTAAGACCTTGCAGGTGGAATGTTGTTCAATTTCTTCTGTTGTTAAAGGCATTTTTTGTTTTTGTCTTCTAATCTTTTAAAAAAAAAGGACGATGAAGGTTTCATCTTCTCTTTTAAAATTTTTCCTTTTTTATATCATGTTTTTTTCGTAACACTTCGTCTTTTAAGCAACCATCCGGGCCCCAAACAGGCACAGAACAGGGAAAACCTTTAAAGGATTGAAAACCCAAAAGGGAAAAATCCATTTGGGGAAAAATCCCAAAGGATTGAATCATTCCCAAAGGGAAAATCCAATGGATTGAACGTTCCCAAAAACAATCAAACAATTGAACAACTTAAAAAGGAAAAACCAGTTAAGTGGTCGCCTTCCCCCCAGCTTAATTTTTCGCATCAATGTTCCGAAAAACCGGTGTTAAGGGAAAATTTTGTTGGTTTTGGAGGAAACCGTCCCCCCCCCGTTGTTATGACTGCATTTTGGAAACTACAGTCAAATGGTGGCTGATAAACTGGAAAAAAAAATAAAAAAAAAATATTATCGCCTTTGGGAAAAATGTTGGAAGTTTTCCCCGTGTTTTTGTTCCGCCCTTGTTGCTGTTGACAGAACCCCCGCCGACGTAAGTCGGACGGGGGTAAGTACCGAAAACACCCTGTGTGAGGGGGCGGAAAAAAATATGTTCAAGGTGTAAACCGAGGACTTATAAAAAAAGGGGGCAGTGGGTCCCGGTTGGCGGTTTTTTAAACAAATGTCCCCGGGTTTAAAAAAAGTGTACAAATCTAATGGGGGAAGCATCAAAAAATTTAAGTCCCAACAAGAGAACAAAAAGGGGAAAAAAGGGGGTCCTCGGGGTTTTCAATTTTTGACAAGATTTTGTGTGAGGGGGGTGTGTACCCGACAATATAATTATTTTCAAAAGTTTCACGGATTTAGATGAAGTTTTGACTATATGTTGAGTTTGCTCACGGGCCAATCGGGTTAGATTTTATGAAGATCCAATTTTTGGGAAAAAGTTATTTAGGACCAAATTTAAAAGTTTTTTAAGTTAACGTTATCCGGGGTCAATTTTGTCAAGTTTTAAAATCTTTTGGGGGTCGGGGTTAGATGAAAGGCTGTCACCAAGAGACTTTTGGGGCCGAACCTTTGGACTTATTTATTTATTTTATTTATTTATTTGTTTTACAAATGACTTTCCCAGGGCCAGCATAATCAAATAGGGGAACTATTTAAATTGACGGTAAAAGGGGTAATTGACGGAATTTTTTTCTTAAAAAAAATTTTTACTTTGGGATCGGTTTGCGGTCTTTTGGTTTTCAGTTAGTGATTTAATACTTTGCTGGGTTGATGCAATTTAAATTTTTGTGTTTGCTCAATTTTTTGTGTTTTTTTTAATCGACGGGGCCCAAATTTTTCCCCGAAAAGTTTTTTATTCATCTGGGAAAATTTTAATTTTTTAAAAAAAACAAATTGTTTGAAATGAGATGTTTAGAAAAACAGTCTGAAGGTTGGTTTAATATATAATTAGGGGTAAAGCCCCATGTGAACTTGGGGACGGGACCCAAACACTAAATTAATATCAGCAGGGTACTTGGTTTTCTGTTATATTAAAAAATGTTCTTTAGAATAAAGTTTGAAAAATGTCATTAAAAGTAAGTGCACCTGAAATTGATGGGGGAAAAAGAAAAACAGGCGATTCATCTTTTTAACTTTAATAATAGAAACAATTTTGACAAATTTTATAGGAAGAATTTTGGTTTTTTAATGTAAAATCATTTTGGGAAAGGTGAATCAAGGGAATTTTTTACGGGGCCGGAAGTAAAAAATAGATCCTGGGGATAATTTTTCTCAAGATAACCCACATTATTTTAACGAAAATGATGGTATCTCAAATAGCAAGACATTTATTTCAGATAAACACAATGTTTCAAAAGAATTTAGAGAAAAACGACGAAACAGATGATAAAGGATGGGTGTAGTGATTTAAAATTTTAGAAAATGATATTTAAAGAGAAAAGGGGGGAAATGAAAATCCCAGTTCATGGAACATTTCAAAAACCCCCTTTTATGTTAAAACCCTGTGTTCCCAAATTTTTTGAGAAAAATATAAAATTAATTTTAAAATGGGTTTAGAATTTAAAACAAGCCAAAAAACGCGTTTAGGGAAGGTTTTTAAAAGTTAAAAACCCATCCTGTAAGTCACAAAGTTTAAAAGTGTTTGGGTTTTTGACACTTGTTCAAAGAATTTTGATTCAAACAACATCACAGAAAAAAACAATCTAAACATGTTTTAGGCTAAAAATAGGGGGAAACCCAAAGGGATAAAATAAGTATTTAGAAATGTATTTAAATTTAACAATTTTACAGTGTAGGCATAAGGATTATAAGGGGAAAAAAAATTAACCCAAAAGGGGAGGTTAAAAAAAAATAGGTCTTTCTTTCTGGGGTGTAACATTTTTTTAACAACACTGATTTTTGTATTCCCAAGTTTTTTTTAAAAAATATATCCGGTTTTATGGGTTAACTGAATGTTGGGTGTGTTTTCAAAAACCAACATCAGAGCAGTGGAAAATTTTTAAGGGAAAAAAAGACTAAAAAAATGGTCCATTAAAAAGGGCCCGGGAAAAGGTACACCACTGGCCAAAAAATATTGCAACATGAATTTGTACGAATTGTTTTTCGGAGGGCCCCAATTTTCAGGGTCACGGGGTTTCCCGACAAAATATTGAAGGACTTTGTTTCCGGGGCAAGAACAGTAAAAAAAACACTGACTTCAAAACACAAGGAACTTTCAAGAAGTCTTATAGTGTAAATAAAAAAAAATAAATTATTGTAAACAATTCTCCAAACTGAACCCTTTGGGGTGAATTTAATGTTGCAAAAAATTTTTTGGCCAGTGAGGTATTTACCAAACTTTTTTATTTTTGGGGCTGTTATATTGATTTATGAAAAAAAAACCAATTTTTTTTTAAAGGGGTGGGTTTTTAAATCAAAATTTGACCCCGGGGAATTTTTAAATTTTTAAAGAAACGTTTGGGAGTACACAAAAGAGAATTTTACACTGCGGAGCTAGAAGGTTTGGTGCCAGACTTTGATCGGATAAAGTCCAATAAAAGGGGGATCGAGTTTCCCCGTCACGGAACAATGCACGCTTAGCGTTCGCCACACACAGACGCATTTAGGGCCCAAAGCACGGGAGAAATTACTGGGTTGCAAACCGCGAAAACATGGGCCGAAAGAGAGGAGTTTTCCGGGAAAAGCGGGCGCCCCCTCATGCGGTTTGGGCGGAACACACAACGAAAATTTAATTTTGGTGTTATTTTTTCGAAAAAAGAAACAGTTGAGTTTTGATCATTTAAAAAATCAAAAAAAAAGTGCAAAAGAGAAAAGGTTTGATGTTTTTGGGTTTTTTTGCCAGGGTAAAAAAATCAGACACGATGTTTTTAATTAAACGGGGAAAAACACGGATGTTTTCTTCCGTGAACACTTTAAAAGGTGGGGCATGGTGACCAAAAGGGTTTTTCGGGAAATGGAAAAGGTAAGGGAGAAATTTAAAAGGCCACTTACCCCAGTCTTTTTTCGCTTAAAAATTCTTCGTTGGGGCCTTCCGCCTTCTTTTTTCCCGGGGAAAATCGTTAAATTGGATCTTTGGGAGCATGGCCTTATAAGCCATAAACCCAACTGGCTGTGAAGGGGCCCCCCTTTAAAACCGTCTGCTCGTCTGTCGCAAGGCGGGATCCGGGTCAGTAATTGCCCCAGCTGACATCACGGGGCCCTTTGTTAATGAGGGGCGCGGGCGAAAACACCCCAAATTTAAAAAATTTAGCAAAAAAACGTGAGGGGAAAAATTTAAAATGACAAATAATGGGGCCCATGTTTCCCGTAGGCATACCAAAGAACAATGAAAACACCTATTTCAGGGGCCTTTTAACACACAAAGTATAATCGTGGACGCTGAGCTGTTTGTGGGCCCATATACTAGAATACCTCTTTCTACAGGATAAATATATGCTGGGGCAGGGGAGGCCCCCCCAAAGTCCCTCCATAAAAAACAACTGTTGTCAGTTAACCGGGCGAAACCTTTTAAAAAATTTTTAAAATTTTTGAAACAATGTATAGAATGCAAATGGAGGGGGTTAACACACAAGACAAAACATATTCCCCTCCCGCCCGGGGTTAAGGGGGAAACAAAAAAAAAATGAAAAAACAATAAATTTTATAAAAAATAAAAATTACAACAATAAAGTACCCCAAAGGAATTTTCAAATATACATCATCTTTGGAAAAATTTTAATAAGATGAGTTTTTTGATCATTAAATCTAGTTATACTATGAAAAATTTGAGTTTATTGAAGATGATTCCAGGTCTCGGGGCCCCGACAGAAAAAGACCTATTACCCCAGTTCCGTTTTAAATTGGTCTTTAGGGGTGACATGTTTTGGAGGCAAATTGGGGATGGGGGGAAATTTTGGGGCAGAAATATAAATTGGAAAGAAAAAGATTTTTTGAACAAAAATAAATTTAAAACAATTCTTGGGAAAAAGGAAGCCAGTAGTTCTTTTAAGATTGGGGGTATATGTTTTTCGGGAAAAGTCACAACACGAGTTGCGTTTTGTATGCTAAGACGAGTTTTTGACTGGGGAGACCTGGGAAATTTCCGTTATCGAGCGTGAAAACAAACCTTTAAAATTTTGCCACACTTTTTTAAGTATTTTATTGGCAATTTTTTTGTAAAGATGTTTAAAATGTTAAAATGGGTTTTTTGTCATTGTGAGTAAATAACACCAAAAGTGTTTGTGATGGGGGGGTTATTGATCCCCTTGAAATTTGGAAAACTTTGAAAATTGGACGTGACCCAAAATAGAACAAATTTGTTTTTCGTCGTTCAATTTCGGGTTTTTTCTCATCCAACTGAATCTCGAAACATTTCTCCATTAATGCAGGAATCGCAGGTTTTTGAGAAGTTTTAAAATAATGAAAAGCGGGTGTCATCACGTAGACATGGTAATTTAAATTATACTTAAATGATATCACGAACGAAAAAAACAAAACCACTGTGGGGGAGCACCGCCTTGGGGAAGAAGTCTAACAGGCTTGGAGATAGCTTAAAAAAACATCCCTTTTTAAAGGTGGACCACACCAACCGGGGCTTTTCATGTTTCCAAGATGATATTAAAGGGGGGAGAAAGGATTTTGGATAAACCCTGTAAAAGGGGGAAAGAGACTACAAGGGAAAATAAAGTGTGTGTTGTTTTTCGTTCAAAAATGTTTACTAACATATTTTTTTTCAATAAAACTTTTTCCCTTTCAAAAAAAAATCAATTTGATCGGGTTCTACAAGAAAACCCATTTTCACCAAAAGCCCCAAACTCAAAAAATTTCCATGTACGCCCATGACGTTTTTGACCCCGGCCCGCACAACGTCGATCGGGGATTGTTTTACCTCTGCGGGAAACAACAGCGGAAAAGGGACATCTTCAGCCCAAAAAGCGAAAATTTCCGATAGCAGGGGGGGAAAAAGATAAAGGTAAAGATGAGGAAGAGGTTTATAGGCATTTTGAGGAAGTGAGGCCTAGGAGAGGGCCCCCAGAGAGAGAAAAGGGGAAGACGAACAAAAAGTCGAAGACGGGGCCTGCCATCCCGGTTCGACCACTTGGGCCTCAGCCCACCCCGGTGAGGGTGACGTCGGGCCAAGACGACAACCAACCCTGATGATGACGGCTAAACACAGACTGGTAACCCCACAAAATGATTCATGGATGAAATATAAATGATTTTGTTTGATAATTGTTTTTTTAAAAAAAATAGTTGTAGGTATATTGACAAAACATGAAAACGATGGAGCCCCAGGTAATAATGTAGTAGACATGTACATGTGAAATTTTTCCAATAAAAAAAATTTGGGAATTGTCTTTTTTAGTTTATTCAATTTTAAAGGGTATTTATAAAACGAGGGGAAAGTAATATGCTAAAAACAAAAAAAAACATGATTTTTTCCCTCATTTTTAAAAAATTTATTTAGTCTTTCCTTCAAATCAGGAAGCCCCCACAAAAAAATTTTTTTGATCTCCCCAGGGAAAATGTATTCCTTCGTGATGTACCTGCCCTTTGATCAGTCCATGGGGATGTTTTTCAAGATAAATTTAAGTAGTGCCTAAGACAAAGTTACAAAAATTTTTTTCCCAAACTTTTTTTTTTTTGTAAAGGTGTTCGGGGGACTTTGTGTTCTTCGGCCTTTGGCGAAAACTTATTTTTAAAAAGTTGAAAGACAGAGAACATGATGCGGACGGGACATAAACGTGTACCCCAACCCAGTCCCTTTCCCATCCATGTTTGGGTTTTGATGATCTGCCTCCCCCCGGGAGGGCAACAGCTATCTTCAGAAAGATACATGGAGAGAATTGAAGGAACGCGACCAGTAAGTGATTTGGGTTGACTAAATTTAAAAAACCCAAGTACCATCAATTTAAATTTAAATTTTTAAAAAATGTCATTTTGAAGATCATATCAAGATTTCTTTTTTATTTACCAGAATGAGCACCGGGTTTACTTAGGTAACCGCAAAACTGAATATGACCCTTACCCACGCATCTATATCTTATTTTAATGATTACATGTTGTAATTGTTTACGTCATGATTGTTTTTTTATGGTTAGTTTTAAATTTGTTTCCCTGGTGTTAACGTAAAATATGAACTCCATGCAAATCACAAATCTTATGTTTTATAATTTTGTTGTTTTTTTTTTTGTTTTGAAAAAATCGCCATGTTGCATATCGGAAGGGTGAGGTGGGAAATATCTTGGGTTTCCCGGGGGGACGCCATTGTTGGGCGTAATCCGCAGGAGTTCCCAAACCCGATGGACAGTAAGGTTTTGATCCACCACTGGATTAGGGGATTTGTTTTTTTTTTTTTTAAATTGGTAACATTTTCCCGATAATGATCTGGGGGAGTTAAAAAAATTTTGTGCTTATAAACCATAACAAAGGGAACAAACGGGTTTTTATTTTTTGTCTTTTTGGGGGGAAGTTTATTAATTTAGCAAATGTGAAATAAACTTGTTTTATGTTGCCAACAAACATATGGAAAAAAATTAAAATTTTTAGGAGAAAACCAGTAAAATTTAAAAACGTACTTTTGAAAAAAAAAACAAAAAAACCCAAAACCCCAAGAGTTTTTTTTTTTAAAATATAAAAAAATTTTAAAACCTAAAAAATTTAAAATTTTTTAACTTCTTGTTTTAAAAAGAACTGAAATCTTTGAAATTGTCACACGCTGCTCTTTCCCGAAAAAAAAACGATAACCCCTCGAATTTTATTTCTTGGTTGTTTAAATTTAATTGGTTTTTGGGTTTCATCACAAAAGGAAGGGACAAAGACTAATATTGTAAACCATGTTGGGAAATTCATATCTTCTGCCTATAAAAAAAAACTTGTTCTGAGGTAAGTGCAATAAATTGTAAAAAACAAGAATAGAATAACAATAAATGTCACCATTATTCTGTCTTCAAAAAATTTTAAAAAAATATAAAGACATGTTTTAGCAAAATTAAAAATTTTAAAATGCCCCAGGGTTTTTAAATATAATAAAAAAACCAAAAAAATAGCAAAAATTATAACAGATTAAATAATGGGGCCCGATAAAGGAAAAACAGGCAAAAATCAGAAAGGAATTTTGCATGAAGGTGAAACCTTTCATTTTTACGAACTTCACCCATTCCTTTGATATCGAGGGTCCAAAATTGAAAAATGAGTCTCTGATTTTAATTATTTTGTGTCCCCCAACAACACATGAAGACGGGAATAAACTTAAAACAACTCGAAAAAAATTCAAAACCATTCTTTGCCATGAAAACGCATGTATAATATAAAGGGAAATAACATGGGCTTCGTTTACTCGGGGGCCTGGGTTATACGCCATCCCTTTTGTGGTTTAAAAACCCTGGTACTATATCGGGGGTTTATAGTGGGTTTTTAATGGGTCTTTTGGGAACCAGAGGGCGGGAAATTTCAAAAAACGAAGAAGGGGGGTAATTTTTCGGTCAAATTGCAACAAAAATTTTAAAAAAAAAATGACCCAAAAATAAATTGTTTCCTGAACACAACTAAAAAGGGTTGATACAATTTAATGAGCCCCTTTTTAGTCCATTTTAAGTCTAACAAAAATAATGCAGGATTTTCCATCATCCAAGGGGGTTTTCATTGTTGACGCGGGGGAAGAGCAGTTTTTCCATGAAATGGTTTATAGGATGACAAATGTTTGATTATTTGAGAACATGGTCAGAGATCCGTGATGAAACAAATGTGATTGTTTTTCCAAAGGGTTTTTTTTCAGGTCGGTAGAAAACTTCCTTTTCAAAATTTTTTCTTAGAGGGGTTTAAAAAGCAACCCCAGAAATGGTGGGGAGGGGGTTTTTTGGTTCATTTTACCATAATTCAAAAGATCTGATAAGCCCGGGGTATAGTTATATTCGAGAGAGGAAGTATTTCACGGTTATCAGAGGTCAAAGGGAATATCGATAGTGGGTGCTTATGGGAACCCGGGGGAGGAATCTTTAAACTATTTTATAATTGTTTTTAAGGATGTCCAGATGAATAAAATCCCGGTTTAATGTCAGATGGGTAAGAGATAATCCACAAAATTTTTCAAATTCCGCAGAAAATGGGGAAATTTTCATGTTTACCATCACATCCCCTTTTTGGGCGATATATATTAACAAAGGGACAGATTC
>JAQQFT010000506.1:0-24801 GCA_029582265.1 Zoroaster sp. YZ-2022 | reverse complement strand
CTTATTTATTTTATTTTTCTTTTTATCTTTTAATTTTTCTTATTTTGTTTTCCTATATATATTTTTCTTATATATTTTCCCTCTCTTGATTCAGAGATCTTACGACTCTTTTTATTTCACATTGTCTATATACACTTTGACACGAGGTCTACAATAACAAAATAGCTCAATAGCGTACACTTTATTAAATACTTGTGCCATAATTAACTGGAAAAATGAAATACACTAATATATACAGTTTAGAGGTGACATAGCCAATCACGAAAACAGATAAAAACTAATTTGAATTAATTCTAATTTGATCAGAATAAATGACTGGCTCACTTTTGAAAAGGGAAAATCAATAATCAAACGACAGTTCATTATTATGAATGTAAAGGCCCTAATCACCATGGCGTATAGCTGGTATATATAACATTGTATGCGAAATATCAAAATACGTTCGTGTACGCTGATATAGAATTTAAGGGCAGTTGAAGTGCGGTCAGGATACGTCGTTTACGTTAAGAGCACGCTGTGATACGCTGCCGAACATTTGGAACACGTCGAGCCCGCGAAAAGGTATTCGAGCGTATTCAACATTTCTCGGCGTACTCAGCATGTATTAATACGTTCTCTGCATAAGTTCGTGGTAAGTTCGTGTTGCGATAGACGTACGTTGACGCCGCTGACCTTGATTAGAGGTACGTTACTCATAGGTTGGTATGCGTTGATTATTGCACGTCATTTGACGAGCAATGTACAGCCAACGTAGTGATAACGGAGTTGATATTATATGTGCTTATTATGTCTAACCTATGCCTGACGTATCTCCAGCGAGGTTTCGGCAATGTTCTGACGTATCCACCTTGTGCACAACTTGTACACCGGCGACCGTGCTTAACGTATATAGCGTGTTTCTACGGTACAGCTAGCGTATGTGCCGGCCCCAGCTAGCAGGGCATTCGGCGTTTGAAGACTTATGGGGGTTTGAGTATATATATGGGTCCCTTGAGTAACTCATCCTCACTTCTTCATGGTCTGTCGTGCTGAACACATCAACCCATCATCAACCCATCATCATCAGAAGGCACTTAGCGGACATACGCTTTACGAGCACGTTAAGCATACGTTGGTCGCCCGCTCGCATACGCTGTGATACGCTGTCATAAGTTTGTTATACGCAAGTTGGTGATACGCTATCAATACGTTAGTCTTACGCATATGTATACGTTAAAACGCTATGGATACGCTTCTGGATGCGTCCATTCAACACCGATGTCGACTTTTCAGATGCAATTCGTTTGGGAGAGTTGGACGTTCTTGGACTCTGACAATTTTCGAGCTATTTTTGTATGCGTCAACGGTATACGTTCGGGCCATACGCCATGGTGTATTGAGAGACGCCTAATAGAGCAATATTTCTAATATAACATAATTCGAGGGACTTCATTCTACCCTTTTCCATAAAAGGAAAGTAATGATCAGATTTTACACGAATGTTCAAATTTATCTAAAGTTTTAACTACGATTACAGCCGGAACGGTTTTAATTTATATCCCAGAATTCTGTTAGTGTCATTTAAATCAAAAGTTTTGTTCCTCGGGCCTATTTTCAGAGCAAATGTTCAACAGAGATCAAACTTCTAAAAGTACTAGTACAGCAAATAAAGAGATGTTCGTGAGATTCTTCTTCCATATTACAAAGAGACAAGTCAATTCTCTACCTATGCCAATGTTATACAAAACATCTTTGGTAGGTAAGATCCTATGTCTTAATTTATACAGAAACTGTTTATCATCAGGGTCCATTAGAAGTTACCAAAACCGCTATTCCATATCAAAGACCATTCGAGATAATGAGTTTAAATGAAGATATTTTGCAAGTTGTTTGGACTCTAGGAACGGAACATTTCTCAAGAATCAAATTAACGTAAATTAGACTTGGCGTTAATTTTATGAATCAACTTATAAATTTTACTATTTTGGATTTGTTGTTTTCCAGATTCAGGAAGAAATTAGAAGCTTTCCCCCTTCATCTTCAATAGTGTTCCTAACTTTCCTTTGGCTTTGGACTGTTCATCCATCTCATAGTTTTGGGTTGACCTCTAGATTTTTAATAGCATCAACATTTTAGGCTAGAATTATTCACAAGAGAATTGTATCTTCTCCTGTAAAATCAATTTGTTTTTGTTTTTGATGATGCGATTTTTCTTTACCACATAATCTTGAATAGTTTCTTTTAATTCTAAATTTACCACTTTCCCACCAATCAAGCAAGTCGTAATTGTCTTTTTGGTAATCCAACATTTCCAAAAGGTTTCTATACGACAAATTTTAATCATTATCAGTTATATAAGACTATTCTGCCTTAGCGATGTAAATTATTGGGATCATGTAATTTCACTGCAAACAATAGAGTGATCAGATTATTAATGCCATATGGATTAACTGAGACATCTAAAATATTACTAAGATTAAGGGATTCAAAGACAGAAACAGAAATCTATTCTGCTCGCCTGCTTAGTGAATTATGACAATGTGTGTATCTGCTTCTTCAAGACAAATAGAGTAATTTTACTAGCATCCTTAATGTTAGCTTGTTGTCAACATTACAGCTGAAATCTCCACCCATAGTGCAATTATCAGTTTATAGTAATGCGGTCACTCAAACTTTCCGAAAAATTAAGCCCTATATCCGTACGATTCGTTTAGAGCATAAACCAAAGGCAACAGAAATAGGTGATTACTTGCCGTGTTGGTCTTTGGCTGTCACGATGGACCTTCCTTATCTGGCTCACTGGTCTTACTGATCTGAGAATGATTGCGAATCATTCTCAGTTGATTTCCTCTCCCATGATGTACTTTTTCTACTCCTCTGCAGAGTATAATAGAGTTAATTCTTCTTCCTGTTCATTTTGGCTTTCTGTGTGGGTCTCTACTTCATCGCCTATCTTGCACTTCTTCCTTCCCAGTTCGCTCGTTCGTTCGTCCTTCCGTCCGTTGGGGTGTTTGTTTGTTTGTTTATGGGGGTAAATACCAACAGTGTATAAGGGCTGCCATAAAATACCTAATGGGGTCACTGTGTGTACATAATTAATGACCATATTTTTATTTATCTATTTTTTGGTGAATACCAACAGTGTATAAAACACACATTACTCTGTATACATAATTAATGACACTCATTACGGTAAAACATCCACATTACCTGTATTGCCAAACCTCAATATTAACAAACATATATAAAATTATATTGTTGTCGCTGGGTTACACATTTGCACTATACTTCTGATGCATTTCGATACATTTAGGGTGGAGTTAGAGGCGTCTGTCTCCTGAAAAGGTCGAGACATTATCGATGTCAGCAGGGGTGAGCTAAAAGTAATTATTATTAATCCCCTGTCGGCGGGACAGACGTATCCCCATGCACTACCAGTTTGGGCTCTGGCCCGGTGACCTGACTTTATATCAAACTTTTTCACAAATCTTGTGTTTCTTTCATGTCTGTTTTAACTCTGTTTCAGAGTCATTGTTATGCGCTTTTGATCATCTCCATGTAAGCGCGCAATATAAATTTTAAATTATTATTATTAAATTATTACATTTCCATTGTGTTTCACAGTGTTATAATAGACGTTCCCTTAAGAAACGATCAACGAAGCGGCATTTGACGGGCTGACCGAACTGCACACAATGTAAGGACATTAATAAAATAAGCCTGTGGACAATGTCATCTTCGTCTATAAAATTAATGGCACAGACACGTTTCTGAGCCGGCAGTATGCCTGATCGAAAATCCGATTGGACGAAACATAATAACGTGCAGGGGCGTATGCCCGGATGCAAAAGACATCAAATCAGAGCAGCGTGTATGTCCCAGCTTTTTCGCCATCGGTTTTTTTATTTTATATATGCAATTTGAAAATAAATCATTACAGGCATTTATAAAGGGGTTTCGCTAGACCATTTGTCGCCCGTGACCACATCTAATAACCGATGTTATCCTACGGTGTAAAGATAACCGCCCATCAAACCATTTTGTTCTCTTAAT
Source organism: Zoroaster sp. YZ-2022 (assembly GCA_029582265.1). Lineage (NCBI taxonomy): Eukaryota > Metazoa > Echinodermata > Asteroidea > Forcipulatida > Zoroasteridae > Zoroaster > Zoroaster sp. YZ-2022. Next base: position 20,769 of record JAQQFT010000506.1, on the reverse strand, counting down.
AAGTTGTCTTTTGTCATTTTTTCCCCCGGGGTGCTGATTCGAGGAAGATACGCACAGAAGAAACGCCATTACTATTCGCCCTAAAGCTCTCCTAAACTTGAGAAAACTCCAGACGCTGTAAGGTCATTCTTACTCGCTCAAACCAAAGTGACTCTGCTTTGTGTTCATTTTTATTTGTTTCCCCCGGGCGACCAGAGCAATACCCCACCATACAATACCTTGAATCTTATTTAATATTAAATAAAAAAAGTAATACAAACAATTTGTTTCCTGATTTGCCTATTTAGGCAATGGTTGATTTTTACGCTTCTACTGCTTTCTAGTCTCTCTAGTAGTGAATGCACATCAGCTGCGAGTTTAGGAGGGCCTTTCACGCCGCCATTTTACAATCCATTTACATCCCAGATTTGTGTAATAATTGATATCAACAGAGTAACCGCCATTTGAATAAATAAAATAAGTCTTTAAATACAAACCTACCGCATTCCATCCTCGCATCCACCTCATTTTCAGAAATAATAACCTTCCCATATTTTAAAACACTTGCTTGATTTATCATTGGGTATGAAAACGGGTGGGCCTTTATATTTTCCCATTGTGTTTAGACCCTTAACGGTGGAAAAACTACACCGTGGTAACTGGGGTGCTGGATGGAGCAACAATGCATGCTTTTGTGATGCAGTGCCCGATTGAAATTGTGCTTCCGTAGAGAGCGCCCTCTTTAGTCCTTTACCGGAGCATAAAGAAAACGAGCGTCAATCGTTTCAAAGCCAAAGGCAAATATTTACGTTTCTGACACACTTGACACATGAACCCAAATTGTTCATAATAGTATGCTTGAATGCCTTCATTCCTTAATATCTTAAAATAACAATTTTGAAAATATACGACAAAAACAGTTGTCGTCAATACATGGTATTAATGTCTAAAATCTTTCAAAGTTAATGTAATGTGTATTTTACGTTCATTTTGTAGGTATGTGGATGACTATCATCTTTGCTGTGGTTCACAGGCTGGGTCATTTTGACCCTGCAAGATGTTTCTACCGAACAACAACAATCACCTCTCTTCAACTGTAGAGTCTTGTGCAGAACACCTTTCTACGTGTATCTATGTGGATTCTTGGACTGGAGTGCTCTTATCTGGCGGTAACTTTGCAGTAGTTTTGTGGAGGTTCTCGGACCTCTGTTACTCAAAAATCTCATTCAGGGAACTAGAAGTATGTCCCACAATTTTCTTATGCTTTGAATTTGGCTATCTCTGAGCTTTCTGATGGGGTATATACGCTTGGTTACACTTGCCTCCCAGCCGATGTGTATTTTGGGGGTTGTGCACTACACTGTCATTACATCTTGGGAGATTGAGTGGTGTCTGTAAGTTTGCTGGTATTGTCTCTGTACTATCAGAGTAGAGGCCAGTGTGTTTTTATTACACTGATAAAGTCTAGAGCTGTTACTTCTGTAGTGGTACCACCCACTGAATTTATCCATCTGGAAAGGAAAACTGCACGTATGTGCCGTTTAGCAATCATCTGGGTTTTGTGGCGTTTACTGAGCAGTCTACCTACAATCCTGACGGATGCTTTGTCTGATATTTACGGTCTGTCAGATGTTTGTATCGGCCTACCACTCATCACTAAACCAGCCAGCTACACGCTTGAGAGGAAACATTGGTAATCTTCTTGGTAGCCCAAAGTTTCCCGGTATCCCGATACCGAAGTGAACACAAAGCCAGCCTGGACCTACTCCATTATCCTGTTTTATCAGGGGTCCAGCCTAATCTGTTTCTTAACAGTCATGCTTTTACTTTCACTGTCATCTTCTTTAAATTCAGGGCATCTTCTCCAAGAGTGAAAGGGCAAATGGCCAATGTCACCGGAAAGGAAAGAGATGAATATGGCGCGCTGAGAATGGCAGTTATTGTAGGGACTGATCTCCTGTTGCTGGATGCCAGTTGTTATTCTCATGGGTATTCTTTCCCAAACGGGTGCTGTAACCATCCAGCCTCAAATATGCACTTGGACCCAATGGTTTTTATCCTCCCCCATTGCTCTCTCTCTCAATCCGTATCTATACACGATATTTATTATCATTTCAGATCGTCGCTCATCGGGTCACAATAGATCTAAAAATTGCTTGACAGGGGTATGTCTCAAAACAAGAGAAGGAGAAATCAGATGTCGGCTCTAGCACTTGTCAAACAAGGTGAAACACACACCTGTAAAATAACCCCCTAAATAATGTATACAAATCTTGGACAGATTATTTTGGGACAGCTCACCAAATATACAACCACCCCGTTCGTCTTGCAAATGTTGATATTATCCGCGCGCCATGCTTCAAGGGATATGCGCCACCTCCCCATTGATTTTCAGTCATTTAAAATTAACTGTGCTTCGGTGCTTGAAAAGTCGAGTCTTGATTGGTTTAAATAAACACCGCCTCAAGCCATCCGAAGCAGGCTTGTATTTTCTGTGCCAGATTTACGGGGAAAATTTAATTGTTCACGCCTCGCCCCCTCAAAACGTTATCACGCCTACCCTCCCCTCCACAACAAAACAAATTAAAAACATATCTCACAACAAAACATCCCTCCTTCACACAATTTTGGGGATGATGTTTGTTTTACCACTTATGAAGTTAGTCGGTAAATGGGCGTACATCCCCCAAGGTCACTTAACTTCGCCACGCCCACTTGTTGGTATCATTGTTAAAAATTATTGCGCAAATTCTACGGCGTAGCCAAAAAAGGGCGACTATAAGATTCCATGATGTAATATAACCACCATGAACAATAAGACGAAAGTTTTAAGCCTTACTGAAGCGACTTTTACAATGACATACAAGATTTGCATTTAATGTTAAATAGTTTTTAGAAGGTTCTCCTGTCTCACCTTGCCTTTGAAAAGAACCTGCTAGGACAAAACATAAGGCCATAAAAACATTTATTTTGCTTTTGTACTACAGGTCCTTTAGGTTGGTAAAGAAGTTTGCAACAGCTAATTCTCTTTAAATTTTTTTAAAAAGGATAATATTTAGCACTAACGTGAGGATTTACCCAAAAAAATGTGTATAACGATAAAAAACAAGAATATTAAATTATATATAATAAGGATCGTTTAAAAGTAGAATCAACACCAGCACTTCAACAGTAATTTCATTCATTTATTTCTTTGTTAACCCATTGTGAAAACAAACATGGCTGCTGACAGATTCAACGATAATTTCGAATTTTAGGTTTTCTAAGTGTTATGTGGCTGTATTGGAGTTTATTTATGGGGGGTTTACAGATAATTGGGTTCTTAAAAAGGTAAGTAGAGATAATAAGCAGTAAGAACAATAATTTTCTCATGATTTTCTGTTCTTCATTGTCAGATTAAAAAAAAAATGTGCAGCAGAGGATAATACTTTGTGGTTGGTCGGTAACAGAAAGACGGATACATTGAAACATTTGCGCGCTATGCACCAGTTTAATAATATACACGTTGTAAAGTTGATGTGCTCTGTATAAAGTCATTGACGAGTTATGAATTTGGATAGAGTTGAAGATGAAAATAATGTACTTTTTTTTTTCATCAGAGATTATATAAAATATATAGATTTAGAATGCTGAAAAAATGAAGAGAACAAATTAAGCAATATTTGGGAAGTTCTGCTGTTCAAATTACACAGAGGTTATTATACTTAAGATTGCACTGTAACATTGAGTATTGCTTTAAAAAGGTGGAGTTAGACGGTGTTACATGTGCATATAATGATGTCCCCAATTGGCGTTATCCCTTCAATATTGATTATTTGAATAAGGGAAGTTAAAAAGAAGACATGTATTAAGCATTTTAGATTCTACACGTTTGTTAGTCCTAAACAAAAAGTAAATTTTTTTAACAAAAAGTAGAGAGTTGGTGAAACATGTAAATAAGGTTCCATTTTGATTGAGATAATTTCTGGGATTAGTGGGTCACGTTGGGCATGAGATAACAGGGACAAAAAATGCAATTTGGAATTTATTGAAGAAAATGTTTAAGTATCATCAATTTAATTGTTCAGAATTTATGCTTTAGTGTTTACATTACAGTTTTTGACAATTTGACGTAATAAATGAATTGAAGCAAATCATTAATGGATCAATATACATTTTCTAGTTTATAAATAACTGATTATCTAATTTACTGAATTGATTTTTTATGATGCGTAAAATTAAAGCGAGACGCTTATTTCGTTCTTAAGTGTGGGAGAGTGTGGCGGTGGCACTTTCTAAGTAATCCTTTCAGACACGAGACAAAGAGCCAAACTTAAGCTGTGTTATTAAGTTGAGTTATTAATTTAAATTTATTGAAAGCCTCAATGTAGCCTTACACCAGTACTTAAACATGTAAAGTCTTTGGAATGACATTATTATTTGAGGTAAAATCCTTTTTATTAAATTACTCCAGGGTTACTGCCTATGTTTGTCAGCAGGAACATTGCCTTATTCCTGTTTTACTGGATAAAAAAGGGTTACTTTCGCCGCAACCAGCAGGATTGAGGTGTTATAATTTCTTAAAAATTCAATAATTAAAATAAAAAATACAAATGTTATGTTAATGAGAAGACACAAGTTAACGGTAATGTATTTGTTCAACGTTAACCACAAGTTTTGAATATTATTAAAAAGTAATTGTGTAGTTACAGCATTGACACACAACTTAGTTCGTATCCATTAGAATGTATTACATTATATACGTAAATTAACGCACTCTGACCTTACCGGTAGATAAACTTCACATGTAAACTTTATCAATGAGGTTAATTAATATTAATCTTATGCGGTAACTTGGAATATGCATGATCACGCTGTGAAGCACTAAATCACGCTGTGGTCGATGCGCTCATCTGTTTTATTAACCCAACCTAATTAATTTGATGCCCGCACGCATTGTTTAAGTTAGATAATTGGAGTTCTTAAAAGAGAGTAAAGTAGAATGTGTATGCGGTAAATTTATTGATTTTCTCTGATTTTCTGTTCTTCATTGTCGGATTAAAAAAAAGAAGTGCGGCAGACGATAATACTTTGTAGTGGGTCAGTGACAGACTGACGGTACATGAGCATTGCGCTCTATGCTATTTAATATACTCGTTGTAATGATGATGTGCTCTGTATAAAGTCATTGACAGAGTTGAATTTGGAATATGTTGAAGATGAAAATAGTATGTACTTAGTTTTTCATCAGAGATTATATAAAATATATAGATTTAAGATGCTTTCAAATGAAAGGAACAAATGAAGCAATATTTGGAGAGTTCTGTATAAATTACACAGATTGTTTTACTTAACATTGGAGCTGTAACAGTTAGTGTTAACTTTTAAATTGGAGTTAGACAGTGTTACATATGCATTATATGATGTCAATTGGCGTTGGCACTAAATATTGATTGTTTGAATAAGGAAGTTAAAGAAGACATGGTATATTAACATTTAGATTCTACACGTTTGTTGATCCTGGTACAAAAGTTAATTTTTTAACAAAAGTAGAGAGTTGGTGGAAACATGTAAATAGGTTCCATTTTGATTGCAGATAATTTCTGGGATTACTGGTTCACGTGCAGTATGGAGATAACAGGGCCAAAAATGCAATTTGGAAATTTATTGAAGAAAATGTTCCAAGCATCATGGTTTAATTGTTCAGAATTTATGCTGAGTGGTTTTACGACACAAGTTTTGACCATCTGACATAACCCGTGCAAATGAAAGCGGAAATCATTAATGGATCAATACACATGTTTTCTTATTTGTAAATAACTGAAGTTATCTAATTAACTGAATTAATTTTTTATGATGCGTAAAATTCGAGGACGCATTTCGTTCTTAATAATAATAATAATAATGTGAGCTTATATAAGCGCACGTGTCCACCAAAGCTGGTGCTCAAGGCGCATTACATTATACCCTGCTCATCAGTCCGCACAAAATCATTCTGAAACCATCTCAGCTCCTGGGAAATTATACAGCATCAATGCTGCCATTACAGCGCTGTATAGGGCTAAGCAAACACAACAACCAACTCTGCCCTCACAGGTACCCATTTACCACTGGGTGGAGAGAAACGAATTATGGTAAAGTCGCCTTTATCAGGACACAAGCACTAAACCACGCTCGACCATGGCACTCCAGAGTGTGGGAGAGTGTGGTGGAAGTGCTTTTCTGAAAGTAATCCTTTCTGAACAAGAAGATAACTCGGCTGTAAGGTTGAGTTGGTTGGTAATTTAAATGTATTAGAAGGCATCATTGTACCTTACACCAGTACTTAAACATGTAAGCGTCTTTGGAAAGTTATTGATGACGTAACCAATCATTTTATTAAGAATTACTCAAGAATTACACTTGCCTATGTTTGTCAACAAACATTTAACTTATTCCTTGTTTGCCTCAGATAAAAGGTTAACACAAACGCAGCAGGATTTGAAGACGTTATCATTTCTATAAAAATATTAAATATATGTATACAGATTTATGTTTAATGGGAGACTGGGATTAACGGTAATGTATTTGTTCAACGTTAATTACAAGTTTTGACTCTGTAAAGTAATTGTGTAGTTACAGCATTGACAGCCACAACAAGTTCGTATACATTAGAATGTATTACGTGTGTACGTAAAGTCATGCACACTGACCTTGCAGTAGATAAACTATATGTAAATTTTATCAATAGGTTAATTAATATTAATCTTATACGGTTGCTTGAACATGCACGATCACTTCATGTGGCACAAAATCACCGCTGTGGTCGTGCTTATCTTCATTTATTAAGCTTAACCAATTAATTTTTGGTCGCACGCATTGTTTAAACACTGACCAATCACTTTTGGCCGCAAATCCCATGTAGTGATTGCGAGCTGCGAAAGTCTGGCAAAGGCCGGAAGCTTCGCAACGGTTCAGTGCTGGGTTCTTGGCTTGGACTGACCCGGGGAATTAACAGCAAAGGCGACGTGCGTTGCGGTGTGTGAATCGGCCGCCGCTTGGTGTATGTACGAGTACACTGTGCCTACATGTTGTTTGCTATTCATCGTCAACCATATATACAGGTTACACATCCTTGATCGATCAATCTTTTGATAATTGCTGTTAAAAATGCTGCTCTGGAAATTACCCCATTTTTTTTGGGGGGGCGCGGTCAGTTTAAATAAAACTCCATTAATTCGTGGAAGGAAAATTGAGAGAATTAATAAATAAGCATATACTACTGGTTGAATTAAAAGTAACACCCTTTTGTTTTCAATGTAACGTTTTGTTTATCAGGTTTAGTCATTCCGTCTAGTCATCGTATTCTCTCGGTCCTCGTTCTTGACTCTGTAAACTCATCATCATCCTCATCATCATCATCATCATCTTGTCATCATCATCATCATCATCATCATCATCATCATCATCATCATCATCATCATCATCATCATCATCATCATCATCATCATCATCATCATCATCATCATCATCATCATCATCATCATCATCATCATCATCCTCATCATCATCATCATCATCATCATCATCATCATCATCATCATCATCATCATCATCATCATCATCATCATCATCATCATCATCATCATCATCATCATCATCATGTATCATCACTCATCATCATCATCATCATCATCGCCATCTGTCGCCATCATCGCCATCATCGCCATCATCGCCATCATCCATGCATCATCGCCATCATCGCCGTCATCGCCATCATCTCGCCATCATCGCCATCATCACCATCTTCACCCCATCGCCCATAACCTCAAGCCCAGATTTAGACTCGCACGTCACACATCTTTACTCCGGAAAAAGGGTTCTGTTTAATGGCGGAGTGGTCAAGACACGCCCGTTTTATGATGACAGAATTTCAGACCCTGGCAAAACAAATCGAAAATCACATATTTCCATCTTTTACAATACTACATATACGCATACACACACCCGCACATCGCGGTTGATTAATGTAACACATTGCTAAGGTAACCATACGTGTGTTCATACATGTCGCTTAGTTCTGCCGCCTTGCCACAGAGTGCGCAATAATATCCTCAAATGACTCTGTCCTTGCTACGTCTGGCTGTGTCCCAATGTCTATCAGAAACTGTCAATTTCCATCTTTAACATCTTCACTTATTTTTGGCAGTTTTTAAAAGAAACTGTCATGAATAAACGTTTTATATAAGTGTGAGTGTATAAGGACATTTGTGAGGGGGGGTGGCACTCTGCCACATATCGAGCATGGTATAGATCTCGTGGACATATTAAATGCCGTCATGCACCAAGACCCATGCAAAAACTCCAGTTTATACTCCTGCTTTGAGAAATGCAATTATGTGATGTCTTGCTCAGGAACACCAAAGGTCACTGAACCGCTCAACAATAAATATTAAGTAACAAATTCATTCCTTATAAGAGAAAATACTGGTAACTTTCACCGAGGGGTCAATTACATCAGCACACATCCACTATATTCCTTACCGTAGCCCTCTTGCGGTGAATTTGCACCCCAGTGTCTTGATTATAGCCAGTTTGGCGCCAAGCGAGTATTGTGCATACACTTTATGCCATACAACAACGCACTGATCCTCCCAGCACTAATCCTCCAGTAGTCTACTTAGCAGGAACGTCTCCAGAGACCGGCATTCTGCTGGAAACGATCCAACCATTACTGACCGGAAACGTCGGGGTTGTACCTGGTTCTTTTGCAAAATAAGTACTACCGCAAAGAAAAATTTTCATGGTGTCACCAAAAACAGTCTTTACTTACTTCCAGTGCTGCTGTTTCCTAATGTGCTCTCCCGGAAACGGCGCCCTCGCCATGTCAATCAGGATAGAAATATGATTTTTAAATACTCATCATCCGCTTTATGGAAAAAAAAGGAACTTTCCATTTAAAATGTCCAGATACACACTATTTGCATAATGTATCTACTTAACCATTGTGTTTTGCATAAATAACCATCCACGTAAAATGTGTGTTCCATAGCCCCTTTAAGAGGCCAAAGCGGCAACAACCCAAACACCCATAGCGGCAACTTAACTAACACCCCAAAGCGGCAACAACCCAAACACCTAAAGCAGCAACAAACACCAAAGTATGTAACACACCCCAAACACCGGGCGGCAAGCTGGCCTGGAATTTCTACCACCCTCTTGATGATGTGCCGTTGCTGTACATGCAATTTCGGTGACATTGTACTCTTACAAGGGAATTAGACAAAAACAGATTTGTAAAACACGACTGCAAAATCATACAATCTACCATTAGCATGTGCGTTTGACGGTGGTTATACAGAAAAAATACCGGGTGTGTATAACAGATTATGAAAGATTTATTTTCAAGTAGATATCTAGACCTATTGCTATAAACCTTTTCTTGTTCAGAAGTAGAGGCCCTTGTTTATGATAGTATTGCTTGTAATAATGACATTTGATGCAATAAAACTGAAATCTATTTATAAGATTTCTTATAAAATAGACATGCTGGAAGCGGCAGATATAGCAGTGTTTACATTACAACACCACGTTGTTTAATAGTCAAATAAACGGTTATAAGATCTAAGGCTTTGCATGGTGGATTATTGTATCGTTTCGGTTTGCGGTAACACGCCATATGTTTGCGGAATTAAACACCATCTTAACTATCGCTATTGTGAGGAACCCTAATCCGCACAACTCGTTATCTCTACTGTCTCTAAGTGAGATTATGGTACAAAGGGAGAACCAATATTGGGCAACTCAAATACACTGCTAAAATGGTGTTTAAAATAAACGCGCATTTAGAATGCGTTTAAATGCTAAACAGCCATCCTCTGTACATGTCTACAGAAGCTATAAACGTGCTTTAGCTTTTGACACATGTTCATATGGTTTTAACATTCAAACACACATCTGAAAAGATCAATCTAAACTCTCAGAAACTCAAGAAACTGGAGACTTTTTGGCTTGGATATCTTTGAATAACCTATTACAAAACTTATTACTTTTACTATACATAATAGTTCGAAAATAAATAGACAATGGCAATCCAAATTGACAGATAACATGCCGAATGTCATCTGACATCTATCCATTAGCAGCCAGTAACTTAATTTTAAAACCCTCCGACAGGAGTCTGAGCCACCACATCCAATGTGGCAGAAGTTATTTATTTCATCTGTTTTCTCCCAGAAAAAAGCCACACATGCCTGGGTCATTGATATCCTAAAGTGGACCATTCCACATATCTTAGAAAGGGTGTCAGGTTCCCCAGAGCTGTGTAGTTTTTTCCTGGGCTGAAAGAAAATTGCTGCCATGAGGTCTGTGCACAAAATCAACCAGCTCCATTGTGTACACATAAGGAGCCTACCAAATCTAACCCTCTGATAAAGTGGAACCATCTGTTTGGAATCAGGGCTGTGCTCAGGCTGTGCTATTTGATGTCTTACGCGCAGCGTGCCAGTGTCAGGCATAACCTCCCCACACCCCCAGACAGAGTGTCTGGGTTGTGCCAGTTAGAACACTTTGGAGAGATATGGCTGAGAGATATGCTGCGTAAGTATATGGCTGTTTGCTGTTTGCCAGGTCATACAGGAGAGAGAGCTACACTACACAGCAAATCAGGTGTCATCTGGGTTTGTAAATAATACTAGATTATAACAGGGCATGTGTAGGAAGTCATTTGGATGTAAAAATTAGTGGGAATGCATAGATAATAATTTTAATATCATTAATAGGTGTGCCAGTGCTAAGTGGACAGGTACCACGTTCGAATAAGAGTGGTAGGTTAAATAACGTCGGAGGGTTAAATCATTCCCGTTAATCATCATGCACGTCGTCAGGGCAACTTCATCCCCAGGGCTTTCGAGCAATTTATGTAAACATCGTATACCCACTGCGAACATAGGCGAATTTTTTTAAATGTGAATTTTCATAGAAATTCAAACAAATTACGCCAACAGGATGATTTCAATATTAAAAAAAAAAACTGAATTTTTTGCCCGTCTTTCATTTAAGTTAAAATATACAAAAAATACAACAAAAAATAAAGCTGATATCCAAAATGTTTAGCAAAACTATAAAATAAATCAAATATACAAGACCTTGTGCTGATGGTGTGAAAACCAACTACTCGAGCCATGTACTACCCAGGTATAGTGACAAACATCACAATTTGTTTTCAATTTAAAAAATATATATATATAATAGGTCTTATAATCTACCTACCACATAATAGTTTTTTCAAAACCTTTTCAACAACTTCCACTGATCAGAAACCCTTTATGAATACTTGGAGGTTATTTAAAATATTATAATTTGTCATTATTTTAACATCGGTTCGTACATTGGGTTGAAACACAGGGGAATATTAAATTCCATAAATCTTTCTAGTAATTTATGTTGGTAATATTAATATTTTTATAATATCTCCAGAACGTTTTGCGAGATCACAACTTCTCTTATAACTATTCTATGAGACCCCATCACCAAAAATCAACGATAATGGGTGTCCATAGTGGTTTGCTAACAACCGTGTATAGAATTGATAAAATCATTGCGTGGATAAAAAAAAAAAAAAAAAAAAAAAATATTTACCTGACACCGAACGCAAACAAATGTACTGTAGCGTGGTTTTCCTAGGGTGTCCACACGGCACAGCCAAACAACGTTAACCCTTTCGATCCCACGGGCTCTAAAAGAGCCTTTGTTGTGATACGCCCTTCAGTCCCGTGGACTCTAAAAGTGCCGGGAATCGGCATGCCGCGCTTGACTACACGGCTCATAATTCACCGCCTGAAAATGCTTGTGTTTTTTGGTTGTAGCGCCCTCTATTGACAGGGGAATGCCAGTTTACTCAAGTTTTATGAAAAAGAATGAACACGTCACTTTAGCTTTGGGTTTCCCCCCCGGGGGTAACTAGGGGGGTTTCCCTTTTGCGGTCCAGAACGGCAAAAACGGTCAAGTTTTAAAACCCCCCTTTGGGTAAAATAAATTAAAAAATTAAAAAATTTTGATTTTAATTTTTTTTCCCCAGGTAAGGAAATATTAGCTTTTTTTGAAGCTCGGGGGTTGGGGATTTGAGGAATGAAATTTTGATAATGGCCCCTTGACCAAACCCCCACCCCGGACGGGGCCCCAAAGCAGCACAAATTACCGGGGAAAAAAATGCAATTTTGAGTTTGGGTGCCTATTTGTGTTCATTAAAAAAGTTGAAGTAAGAAAAGATAGAAATTTTAGACCCCCATAGCGGGTCGGCTTTTTGGGTCAAAAGCAAAAATGCCCTTAGTCTCAAGCTCCAAAAATATCCCCGTATTGGGGTTTTATGCTAAACACAAGAAGGGGGGGAATTCACCCCCCCACATTAAAACGACAATTTATGGGCAAGATTTTTGGGAGAGGGATGGAAGCATTTTTTTCTCATAATATTCTTTTTGCCCAAACCCCCGTGGCCGGGAAATGCAGCAAAGAATTGAGATATTGTATTTACAAAAAGACGAGTTTAAACCCCTCTTTGACTTTTTTTTGTTGCAGCCCCCTCCCCGGGAAGCCGGCCGAGACGGAGGACGACGGGAAATTTAATTTGATCCGGTTGGGAACGACGGACCATTACGATTTGGGGCCCGTGCAGTTCACGGGAAACGGCCCCACCGGGACTTTCCCTACTGTCGGCAGTGGAGATTTTCGGGGTTTTTGTCAACTGTGGGAAATATGTCGAGAGACGAATCGCCATGCGCAAACAATAGACAAACGATCAATTTCCTGGACCCAAACAAATTCCAGAAATGATGGTTTTGTGGACTTCATTCATGGGATAAAAAACCTTCAAAAAAATGTACGGTGAAACTGAAATTTTCAAAACCCCTTCATCCGTCGACTGGGTCCGAACGGTCAGTTCAATTTTTTCCTCCCCATCTCAACCAAATTCCTAAGTTTTCCGAAAAGGGAAAAACTTTTCCCAAAATTTGGCCCCCTTTATAAAATCCCGTCCCGAAGTTTTCAACCTGTATAACCCCGGCAGAATCGCTGACGAGGGGATGTTGAAAAAGGGACGCGTTTTTTTTTTAGACATGCCTAAAAACCCATCAAACGGGTAAGTTTCCCCGAACAGTCCAAAAAAGGAAAGTGTTGGGAAATTAAGGGGGGCCGAAACCAAACTGGTTTTTAAGAAGCATGTGATTCCGTCATCAGACCCCTCCACCAAACCCAACAGTTGAGGAAAAATGTCGATCTGGGCCATGGACTTGAAATAAGGGGAATAAAAGGAATAATTCTTTTCCCAGCCTTTAGCAAAAAAACTAGGGGTTTGGGTTTGGGAACGTTGTTCACCACAGGAATACCCCCGGCCGAAACCCCAAAAAACCCTAAAAAGAAGAAAGGGATGACCCATTTTATTTGGTGAAAGGGGGGCAAGGACGTTTTGGGAAGACAAAAAAACTTTAACCTTTTAAATAATGGCAAAACGATTTGTCCAAAAGCAAACAAAAAAGCGGATTTTTTGGGTTAAGCCCCAAATTTTATTAAAATTACAAAAAAAAATGGGTGGAACTGATTTCCCCAACCAATGTTTTCAGTACTACAATCATACACACAGAAGTTGAAAAGGGGGAAAAAAGTTTTTTTCCGTTTAATATCTGTACAATTTTGAGTAAATTCAAGCATAAGGGGGAAAAATGCAGTAACCTGATTTTTTATAGGGGTTGTACAGGGGTTTGTTGGGGGGGGCAACGCCAAGCCAGTTGAGATACCATATTCCATTGAGGGAAGGGGAACACACCATCCCAAAAAACCCCTGGAAAAAAACGCGACTGCATTGTTTGCAGAACGAAAATTAGGATGAAAAAAAACAAAAAAATCTAAAAAAATGACAAACCAGTGATAGTCTTGTTTTTAGAAATACCACATTTGATTTTAAAACTATATATTTTTTTTCTTTTTCTGTTGGGAATGGTCGACAAGGCAGATTACAGTCCAAACCAAAATTGAATGGGGGTGGGGGTTACATGGATTGTGATGTATGACATGAATGGTTCATTTCAAAAAACAAACAAAAAAACCCAAAAATTCATCCCAAATTATTGTTTTTTACATGGAAAAAAAATTTATACATATACCGATTTTCATGAAAATCACCCCTTTTATTATTTTCTTTCCCTTAAATACTGATCTAAATATTTCATTGTTTTGTTTACATTTAAAAAATCTGACAATATTTTCCTCCCTTTGTATACTCATTTTTACCATCAGTTTAAATACAAATATTTAAGCCATTTGTATGTACAGTACACACATGTAAAAAAAAGTGTCTATTACTGCAGAGTGAGGGCCACTTAATGAAATTGGAAACCCACGGGTGCTGAAGACATTGGCCCCAATTACTGTGGAAAAAGAAGGGTACTTTACATAACTGGCTGGTAAGTACAGAAGGTTTAAGTCAAGTGAATGGAGGAATATGATAAGGATCAACACATGTGTCACAGAGATCCCAATGGGAATTTCGATGGACAAGGCAGATCTAGATGTTGCTGACAGGAAAACGAGGAAAGGGATACTGATTGAGCATCCACGGTCGAATGTCGCAGACCTATCTACCAAGGAGGCGGAAGAGGGTTCTATTACGACAGCGTTAACATCGAGAGAAGGAGCTGCATTTCATGTAAAAGTACTGGGGAAAAGTTGTTGAAGGTTCGAAAAAATGAAGGCAGACGAATTAGGTCCAAAGGAGTATAATCAAAGAAGAGAAAAAAACACGAGATTGCAGGAAACCACTTCACGGCGATTCCATGTAGGAAGAAGGCGGCAGACTTGGGAATGGTTGGGGAGTGAGAACTAAAGAAACTGAGGGTCTGATTACTGCAGCGAAGACCAGTCTCGCCGACGAATGGATGAAGGAAAGGGGATCGAGAAGTGATGTCTTTCAATGTAGAATGTGCAATGCGGCGGAGGAGATTGTATTTCACATTGTCAGGAATGCAGAGTGCATGCTCGACAGAGTACAAAGGCAGACACACAAGTTGGCCAAGGTGATCCATTGGGATTCTGTGTAAGAAGTACGGTGTCAAGGTGCAGAAGTGGTACGACCAGTTCCGGAAAGGTTGAAGAAACGGACCATGTCAAGATATCTGGACTTCAACATCCAGGACCCCAAGAACATAGACGGCCGAGTTTTTGTCTTGGATAAGCATGCAAAATGTGTCATCTTATTGATATAAACTGCGGTGATAGTAGAGTACCATCGAAGGAGAAGGAGAAGGTCAGAACATCAGGATTTAGGAGAGAATCCGCAAGCTGTGGCAAGTCAAGGTGAAGGTTATTCCGTGGTAGGGAGCACTGGGGCAATCCGAAGGCGTTGGAGAAACATCTCAAGGGGATAGGAAATCTTAGAGTAGAATTACACAGAAGGCGGCAATTTTAGACAGAAGGATTCTGTGAAAAGACACTTGAGATCTAAGGCTCGACGAAACGACTGAGTGTAAACCGGCAAAAAAGGAAAACAAGATCTTTCTTTTTCATGTTGTGCTAACGCGAAATAATAATAATAAAACGTCATTATTTATTTATATGTTTCAGATCAGAAAAAATGTCCCGCCGAATGCACCTGCAAGTACAAGGAGAAAGGGCCCTACGTTCTCTGTCAGTCAGGCTGGGCGGAGGAAACACTAGCTAAAGGGAGCAACCACTGACATTCTGTAGGTGAGTTAAAAACAATGGGGATCGGGGTAATTGTATCGCTATGCTGAAAAAAAATTGTGGGGCGTTCTCCACCTTTTCGATACCATGTATCTGCCCTTAATGAAACAGTATCATTAATATGCAAAAGTTTTATTTAAATGTGATTGTATAGACTTTTGAATTTCATGACACATATTTAAAAAAGTAAAAAATTAAATGATAAATCCCCGACCAAAATCCATGCAAAATGTATTCCCCGTTTTTGTGTGGAATTTTATTTTAATTCATATTTATAGATTGTTGTTTGTTGTCATTTGAGCATTTTTTATGCTATTCGCCACACAAGGTACAGTGCTAAAATAGAAGAAAAAAAATTTAAAAAAAGTGAATAAATTATAAGAGCTGAATGGGATTGAGATTCGTGAAACGGAAGATCTAGGATGGGGGGAAACATGCACCAGGAAAGGAACCCAAAGAAGGCACTTGGGAAAAAAGCTATTAGTATAGCTTTGTTCACATCTCGGTAGTTAGGTGTAGGGTGAGAAGAGGAAACCCGAGTTTAACGTCAAACACTCAACAGCGGGAAACCCATGTTAGATAGACTGGGGGAACATTACCATGATAATATTTTAAACACCCCAGGTGGCAACAGACCTTACGGGTGAAAGTGATGTAACGAGGAGCCCAACTCATCACCAATCAAATTAACGATACCCTTCTCCACCCTGTCCAAAAGATAAGGACCCAAGAAGACCCGCCCAAAATTGACAAAGATCCATTAGGGGAAATGAGAATATTTTCAAAATGAAATCATCGATAATGTTAAGAAATTGTACTTAAAACATTTGGATCATTTTCAAGTAAACAGCAATGTTCCGAAAGACGTGTTGTTTGAACCGCCCTTAGCGAAAACCCTGGGACGAATGTGCCAAGGGGTTACCCCGAGCGATATAATGCTGTCTATTTTTATTATAATTGTTTTAATTAATTTTTTATATTCATAATATTGCAATAATGTAGGCCGTATAATCATTGTTTTATAACAAACTCCCCAAAATGACAAAAAGTGATTTTTTGTTCTTGTGTTTTGAAGGAACTATCTGGGAAACATAACAACGCTTCAGCCGATGTTCAAAAGACTCTCGTTACCCGGGGTTTTTTGGGCAACAAATAGGGGTGATATAATCTGGTCAGTATGACCAACCTTCCGTATCTGCTTAGGGGGCGTCTCAAAGGTTCTAGGGGATTTAAGTTTTCATTGCTGGTCCAGTGGACCCCAAACGTACCAAGACCGCAAAGCCGTTTTAGAACTTCCATTAGAACGTTCCGTGAAAAAGACCCATTCTACGATCGTTCAATTTGGTTCACCATTGGGTAATCGTACTGATGTAATGTTACACAATAGTCAGGTGATATATGGAAAATACCTCAACCCCAAAATTGACAAAGGTTCCCAACTGATTTTTAGGGTTTATTACTTTAAAATCCCTAAAAGTTTACAAAGTAGGACCCCGAAAAGTGTTTTTTCAAGATGGCGTCCAAGATTGCCGCGAAATCTATTAATGATCATAACTATGTAACTATCAACTCAAATTTGATGATCTTGGTGTCTATCCCAGGTTTTTAAGGAAAATTAAGCCCATTAAATGAAAGTGGCCATTATTCAACAGGTTGAGGGGGCATTTTCCAATATGAAGTATGAAGCATTTCAAAAAATGTGTGCAGCCTGCTCACCCTTCCCCATCTGATCCTACCTGAGAAACATTGTCAAGGATAGTGGCTGACCAGATGTTAATGTACGACTTTGAATCGGTTGGGGGAAAAAGATCATTGAAATATAATTGAAAGTCGGATTTACTTACAATTCAAGGGAAAGACAGAGCCAAAACCCTTGGGAATATCTCTTTTGAAGATTGCCCGATCGTACCATTGATCCTGCCCTGTTCCAGGTTCCTTTTTGGTGTCAAGGTCAGAGATTTTTCCTGAAGAGGTTTTTACGATGAACTAAACTCCCCACCCCCCAGCCCTTGAGACCAGACATTTCCAAAACAGACAAACCTCAGCTTGCTAGGGAATTGGGGACCAGTGCGGACTTATCAAGGAGGCTGTGATGAACTCATTCCAAAACAGATTGTTACGTGCTTGATGGTGGCTCTGTTCCCTCGTTTTTTGTGGAAAGGCGACCAAAAATGCAATAGTTGAGTCTTATGAGACTTCACGAGAGACATTGGACAGCAAGTGGGGTTCGATGGCTATGGAAGGTCCCCCCATAAAAGACAACACATCAGAGACGAGGAAAAACTGCACCATTGTTAGTTTCACTGCAGAAACAGAGTTTTTAGGCAAAAAGGGGGACTTTTCTCGTGACAAAACAAGGCAGACATTTCCCCCAAAAAAGCACAGACAACCAAAAGGAGAATGTCATTCAGTCACCAGGGATGCAGACGTTGATATCGTTAAGCAACTTTAACGATCCCGTCATTGCACCACAACGTTGGTCGGTGAAAATTATCCATTGCAACTGTTCGGGGGGATGCAAACCTGTCGATGCAGCTGCAGACGCTTGGACTCCCCGCACTCCCGCATGGGGCCCTTGCCAAACTGAAAACTGTGACAATCCAAACAACACCAGAGGTCGATACTGAGGAGGAGGATGACACTCAAACAAACCCTTGAAACTTATTTATGGACAAAGGTGTTTGGCATTAGTATAGTGGACAGCGAAGGTCATGAGTTCAATTTCATAATGATTCAACAGCTCAGTGATATCCAAAGTTGTTTAATGTTCCTGCCCTAAAAACCTGGGATAGACATCAAGATCATCAAATTTGAGTAAATAGTTGGACTTGCGGTCTTTTGGGAGGTTTAAGGCATTTTAGCCATTTTGATTTTTGTGTTACAATAGGCCAACATCATTTTTATGATCTTTGTGTTTTTTGCCCCAAAAACCTAGGGATAGACACCAAGATCATAATTTGAGTTGATAGTTCATAGTTATGATCATTGAGGTTTCGGGGCCATCTTGGACCCATCTTAAAAAAACACTTTTCCGGGGCCCTACTTTGAAATTTTTAGTATGTTAAAAGTACACTAAAACCTACCAGAACAGTTGGAAACCTTTGGCAATTTTTGGGATAACGTATTTTGACCTGACAAATAGGCTCGTTATAATTGTCGGGATTGGTTGTTGTTGTGGTGTGGTTTGTTTGATGGTTTTGGTTGTTGTGGGTTGTAGTTGTTGAAGTTGTTTGTTTCGTGTGATGGTCGGTAAAAAACAGTTTCTGGAAAAAACCATACGTTAATGACAACATGAAAGTAAATATTGATGTAGTATTTCATTTTAAAAAAACGGGGAAATAATTTTAACCCCCCGTTACTACCCACAGAATTTTTTTTTTAACACCGCCATTTCCCCGGGGCATGCCTCCAGGACCAAATAAAGATAATTTTTTCACCAAATATTGAGTAGTACCGTTCTTTTTTAAACAATTTCCATTAAAACCCTGCCCCCAATTTCACACCCCACCAGCAAAATTCGTTTTTTTATAGGGAATTCGAGAGAAAATTCTTTGGGTATTTAAAAATCCGACGGGGGTTTCCGCAAAGATTCGGGATGATGGCATACTTATGATTTAATTTAATGCCCCGTTCAAATTTTTAGGGCGTATTGCCCAAATTTTAGAACTATTTTTTTTTAAAAAAGACCGCGTTTCCGGGGAGTTGATAAAAAATTGGTCAGCGTCAGCAATTTTTACCTGGGAAAAGGGAGACGTTTTCAATTGGTTGTTTTTTGGTTGTTAAGGATCACAAAACCATCCCCATGGAAAAATATTTGAAGGATAAATAACCAATGGGAAAATTTAGCTAATTGGGAAATTTTCCATAATGGATAAAAAAAATTTTTTAAATCATGCCGGGAGGGGTTTTCTCCCCAAGTATTTTTCCAGCATTTGACATTCCTAAGCCAATAAGGTATTTAAGAAAGTAAATCTTCAAGACATAACATTGTTGTGTGGATAGTAATTTAGATGAAACATTATAAAAGAGCATGATATAAAACACATGGTGGGTCCAGAAATTAATTTCATGGCTGTTTCAATTTTATTCATGGGTTTGCCTAAAGTGATCAAGTTTGTGTTTTGAAGATTGTACTTTTGGATAATAAACGGATATGAAGGGAATTTAAATAATTGACAGGTGTTGACCTGAAATTTGTTGTGTCGTTTGATCTATAAAATGAGAGTACATCAAGTAAATAAATTTTTTAATAATTTCCTTCATAAAAAAAAAATACGTCAAGCTTTAGTTTTGTTCATTAGAGGTATAATTTGTTTAAAAAAACAAATTTTAATAGTATGTGTCTTAATATTTACTTTCAGAAATATTTCAAATAACGATTTCAAAGTTCTGGGGAAAGATACTTTAAAGAACTGTTTAGTTGAAGGAATGAGTATCAGATTTATTCAATTTAAAAATGTTACCCTAATGTATGTCGGTTTTCGGTCTGTTTGGGTTTTTTTTATTTATTATTTTGTTTTCATTTATTTTATTTATTTTTTTTTTTTTTTATTTTAAATTTTTCTTTTATTTTTTAATTTTTTCTTTATTAATTTGTTTTATTTATATATATTTTCATATTTTTTCTCTTGAATGGAGATATACGACTTTTATTGCAATATTATATACACTGACACGAATCTACAAAACAAAATTACTCAATAATAACAAATGTCCATTAAATAGAAACATCAGTAACTGGATAAAAATAAATTACACTATATATACAATTTAGAGGACATAATAATCAAGAACAGATAAAAATTTAAATTAAGTCATTTTTAAACAGGCAAACAACCCAAACCCTTGTGTAAAGGGGAAAATCATAATCAAACTTCAGTTCATTATTGAATGTAACAACATTTTTCTACTATAAATATTGAAGGATTATTCTACCCTTTCCATAAAAGGGCGTAATGATGTTTTTACACCGAATATTCCAAACTTATCAAGGATTTTAAATACGATTACAGCCTGAACCGGTTTTTTTAATCCAAATCTTAGGGATTAAATAAAATGTTGTTTCGAATATTTCCTGAAAATGTTCAACAGAGATCCAGG
>JAQQFT010000505.1:0-24848 GCA_029582265.1 Zoroaster sp. YZ-2022 | reverse complement strand
ATGAAAAATAAAAGAAAAAAAATAGCATTGGCTGTTGTGAACTACCAAACCCCAAAGGATCTGTAGTATAAATGCAAAATAATGGTTAATGGTCTTACATTTCCAACACAGCAGATTCTTTTTTATTTTATATTTTTGCTAGGTTAAGGCTACATAACCATTATTTAAAATATATAAAAGTTAAACTATGATTTACAATTTCTCACACTAAATCAGCATACCTTGTTAGAAACCACACACAATGTAATGTTTATCATAACATTAAACCACAGTGTAACTGTGATGAAATAAACCCCTAGATACTTGAATTCTTTGATGTACTTTTGACATTGAATTGTTTGGATTTCACTGAATCGAATGTCCAGTTTACAGGAGGAGGGCCCTTTAAAAATGATACACTGAGCCTGTCAGAGCACCTTGACCTTCATAGGTGAAGTTTGGGCGTAGCCAACCAAGTTTGGGGCGTAGCCCAACCCAGTCTGGCTTCACGTGTCTGTCACTGGCACATCTTTACCTGGCTGGAGGTGCCAGTTGGTGAGGAAATAAGCGAGCTGTCAGCCCATGCATACGACCTGAAGTTTGTCTGATTACCGATTCCAATCCACACGTTCTGGCCGTGGGTCTGCAGGCCAACTTGAGAGCTCACATAGCAGCATCGTACCGCAACAAATAGTCACTGAGCAATCTAAAACTAGCACTTCGATTCCATGCCCTGTTAATACCAGGTAAGATTATTAGAATTGATGGAATTCACTGAGTAGTACTAGTTCTGAAAAGAACTGGAGGACGATTAGAGTATTCTGATCGAAACGTCGAGTTGTATCTCCAGTTCTTTCAGAACTAATTACTCAATTGAGATTCCCATGGTGTCACCGCAATTAGTGTTACTTATCATCTTCATCATGCAAAGCTACATGTTTTACCTAATACCTGTAAGTTCATGGTTCTTGGTAAGTTCATGTTTTCACCACAATCAGCAATATTGAATACCTTTAATAATATAAGAGTACCTTTAATTTCATTAGAAATTAGTTTCCACCCCAAAATTGAAACTTCCCACCATTTCCCCAGAGATAATCCTCACACAGCTTACAGACTTTGACATACAAAATAAGTACAAACAGACAGATGGATCGACAAAATAAAATAACAAATGAACGTACAAAGATAATATCTGATGGTATCTGACAGACAGAAAGTTATGAACACTTACTTATGACTGACGGATACCAGGTTACCTCAATGTTGTTGCAGGTTCCTGGGCAGTATTCCAAGTTGCTGGAGTATTTTCAAATTTGTAACACGATTCCAAGTAGCTTGCCATCCCTGTCGGGTGTATAACATTCTTATAGATTGATGAAATTCTCCGTTGGGTTACAAACCATTGATTTGATGTTTTCCTCACTACATTCTTATTGGCTAAGAGGTCTAACTCTATTTAGTTATTGAGGTGAGCTGCAAAATACGCGCCAGTTGGGAGAAGGAGATTGTACAGTGGTGGATTAGGTGGAGGTTAGGCTAACGGACTCGTCCTCACCAAATTTAACAATATTGGTGTAGACGATATTGTAACAGCTTAGATTGAAATTACTCCAACTGATTAAAACTAGATAAATATTTAGCAATTTGTCACTCAGTTTCAATCGTTAGGAATGAATTTCAAATAAAACTTTTAGAAAACATATACGGGTATTGCATCGCACAGCGCACAAGCGAGGGAGCTATGGGGGCCTCCCACAAATTTCCAGTGCCTCCCAGGTGTCCCCCACGAAAACTCTCATAGTGCCCCAAAAACAGAAAAGATAAAGAAAAGGGAAAACAGAAAAGATAAAGAAAAGGAAAACATACCCTGGCCCCCACCCCCCACTGAAAAGCAATGCCCTCACTGAAAAGCAATGCCCCCTGTGCCTCCCACTGAAAAGTCCTGTACGCGCTGGCATCGCATGGGGAAACCTATAATTGTGAGAAAATTTTTTTGAAAATGACTTTCCTCTGAAATTGTATCTGTACACTTGGTGTAGAACAATTGTAAGACAATTAATTGCTGTCATACATTTTGGCCAAGGAGAATAAAACATACTCTAATAATTTAGATGGCCATGCACTGAAAATTATGGCAATACATCGCTTTCGGTCGAAGAAAGAAATAATCTGCAATCAGCAGTTCTCGTTATTCATCTTTGAGATTAATATTTAAGAATATCGCCCGTAGTCTGTGGGCTGGAGGGTCTCACCGTGCACCCATAACCCACCGCCACCGATATTTTTGTTCTTTGGATGTCCTAAACATGAAAAAGATGTTAACATTGAAAATTTTGGTTGCACTATCTGTTCTGGCCCACTGTTGTTACCCTTATAATGAGCTTACGCTGATAATTCTAGCACGGGGAGGGGGGAAGAAGATCAAACATCTCGCCATTACTCCATCATGCATTCACCCTATTATCATGTTACTGGTACATTTATGTTCAGTCATATGTCGTCATGATGACGTCATCGGTTCTCATGAAAACGACCGCTAGAGGGGTATAATTGCATGTATATTATGCATATTTTAATTATTTGGATTTTCAGAAAGTATCTCATAATAAGTCATTTAGTTTTTATAGTTGCACCAACATATAAATTAACATTTATAATTAATTTAGAACTAATTACTACTCAATTGAGATTCCACATGGTGTCACCAATTATCTTACTTATCATCCTCACCATGCAAAGCTACAAGTTTTACCTAACATTTAATATGTCAAGTTTTATAAAAGTCAAAGCATGCCAGAGTGATGGAGGTTTGGAATCCCTCCCACCCAAAATGCTAAGGATTCCGGCTGAATTTGACAAGATAGGGATTTAAACAATGAGATCCAGAGACCCCTTTAACAAAATATGTTCAAACTTATCTTTGTTTTTCTGTACACAGTTGGAAAATCCTTGCCATGTTATATTTAATGATACGTTATCCCATAGTGATAACAAGTACTACAAGTGCTAGCAATAAGAAATCAATTGTATCCAGTAATTCATGTGCATATGATATGCATCCAAGTACAGCGCCTCTAGAGGTAGTTTCCATGACAACCAATGACATCATCTTGACCACATGTAAATGAACATTTATTAGTGCCAAGTTTGATTAATGTAGTCAAAGCATGTTCAAGAAATAAAGGATTATTCAATATGTAGTGATATAGACGTCCAACTAGTTAATACCATGGGGGCTAAAAAAGTTCCCAGAGATAGTGTTATACACACACAAACCGCAAGTGTTAGATAATCTGTGGTGACTGCGTGTTGACCCCAAAGGGGTGGATTATGTTTACAGGTTATGACTAGAACGTTCTGGAAGTTTTGAAAATGATATTTCAGAAATTTCTAGAAGTGAAGTGAAGAAGAAATTCTAGTATTTTCTAGAAGGGATTAAAAACTATAAATACGGGCTGGTAGAGGATTTTAGGCAGACTTGAGCAAACCAAGACTTCGGTAAACAAGACTTGAAAACCAGACTTCAGTGTACACCAGCTAGTACCTGTGATGTCGCTTATGACTCGTCTGCGGAGTGTTTTGAGAAAGTTCGTCTTGACGAGTGAAGTGTCTGAGAGCTGAATTTAATTACGAAGACACATTTTGTGAACTAAATCTACAGTTCAGTATTTTGGGATTTCTTCTTCCATATTTTGTCACGGTAGTCGACTTGTGTCCTGTGATTTCGTCTATTTCCGGCCGTTTGTTGAGGTGAATTCGCCCACGTCCAGCCTCTATTTACACCGTGTCAGAGAACTTTTGTGTAATTTTCGCTGGAGCCTGCTCAGTCCTCGCCCGTAAGATCTTCTTATTTAGTATAAGATCTTTCATAATGTACACTTGTTTACCGAATCATTGTACGCTTGTTAAACCCATCGATATTTGAAGTGGTTGATATTTTCATTATTAAATCACTTTGTTTCTTTGTTCTTAGTATCAGTGTGACCTTGTTTTGATTTCTTTGTTGCATCTGAGAAAATTCAGGCTTTTTGAGTAATTTGCATTTACGGATAGTTTGAATATTTTCGGATCGTAACAATAGAAAATCTAAAGAAACTTCTAAGTTAACACATTTTTGTGGTTACATTAGACATAGACAAACCCATTTAAGGCATAAATTAATTAATATGTTTTTCTTGGTGGCAACTACAAAAACTAAATGACCTATAATGAGATATTTTTCTGAAAATCCCAATAATTAAAATATGCATAAATACGTGCAGTTATAGCGCCCTCTAGCGGTCGTTTTCATGAGAACCGATGGCGTCATCATGACGACATATGACTGAACATTAATTGTACCAAGTAACATGATAATAGGTGAATGCATGATGGAGTCATGGCGAGATGTTTGATCTTCCACCCCTAGTGCTAAGAATTATCAGCATAAGCTTATTATCAGGCAAATAAAGTGGGCCAGAAACAGATAGTGCGACCCAAACTTTCAATGTTAACATCTTTTTTCGTGTTTAAGACATCCAAAGGAACAAACAATATCGGTGGCGGTGGGTTATGGGGGCACGGTAGACCCTCCAGCCCACAGACTACCGTGTTAAATATATTTAAATGTTGAATTGCTGTTATTAAGAAAGTTATAAGCTTATATTTGAGACATTGAACTGCACAAAGGAGTAGTCTTCTGATTGGCCAGCGCGGCTGTCAATCAGAATCAAGGGCATCATTATCGCTTTTACCCAGTTTCTGACATTCGAACTTCATATTTTTGTTCGTTTAATAACGTCATTATCTTTCAAAATTCGTTCGCTTTTAAATTCTATTGTTGGAATCTCTTGAGCCAAACACGGCCGATATATCTTTCAACACTGGTAATTACCCTCAAAAGAAACTGATCGAATCATTATGTAGAATCTTACTTGGTTTGATGATGGCAATGTATTATAACCACATAACGAAATTAGCTGTAAGCTCTACAGGTTGGTGTTGTGTACATTTTCATGATAATGGATGCATTTTCAGACATTTTAATAAAAGTATACAGCCTTTGAATCTCCTGAACTTATTATAAGAACATGTATAGGACATTACTGATTGGCATCCTGTATTAGAACGTGGCGTTCCTGATGGCCTTTCCTTTCTTGCAAACAGATGAGTGTTCTGGGCCCCAACAAGGTAAGTCATTCCATTGGCCCTATATAGAAAATTTTAGAATTATCAAAAAAAAAATTCAAACAAATACAAAACACTACAATTAGCAAATCAACTTGATACGGCAAAAAATATTACTGCATCTTTTTTAAACCCCTTTTGCCGGGGCATGTCCCCCTCACATCCTACAAATCTAGACAGTTTTAAGAGGAATATCAATTTCACCTTCAGCCCCCCTGAGTTATTTTCATTTTCTATGTTTTTTTTTGTACCCCCTCCCCAAGAGTGGTTTTTAGCCTTGTTTGGGCGAATTTGGGAAAAAAAAAAAATTTAATCAGGTGTATTTTTTCGGGGAAAAAAATCATTCTTAATTTTTTTTAAGAACCCTACAGCAAATTGGGTTTTTTGATACAAACCCAAAGCGCATAGTCAAAAGTCGGTTTCCACTGAACCCCCTTTGTTTTCAGCTATTCCAAGTTGAGTAACTATAGATACCGGTCGAAACATGTTGGATTAAACCCCCTTTTTTTTTTTACAGTTCATCATCCTATCTGTCAAAAGGAACACCGTGGTCACACACTTGACCTATGACCGGGCAGCGTCCAATAAAAGCATGGTTGTTTCCATGTACACCAACGTTAATCCCCAGTCAGTTCCACATTGTCAAAAGGGGAAATTTTACATTTGTTTGAAAGGGAAAACGGACCAAAAAGGTTCGCCAAAGGAATGCAGATAAATTCCTGAATTGTCAAAATAAGGACATTGGGAGTAGTCAGAATAACTGAAATTTTTCGTGCAAAAAATTTAGTCTTTCTTCAATCTGACAAAACGAAACCCCTGTGTTAACGTTGATTAGCACAAGTTTGTGAAAAAACGTGGATAATATCTCAGAAAACAACAATATAGTGCAAGGGAAAACCCGTACGCCCAATTCTGTTTTAACTGTAGAGTTAAAAAACTCAAAATGACCCAAAGTTTTATCGAATTTTTAATCGAATTTCGGCGCATATACCCATCTCATCAGTGAAAAAAAAACTACGGGTTTAAGAGACATCAAGATGTAAAAAGACGGACAACCCTTAGCATGAATTGGCTTCCCAAACCGATCTAAAATCGGGAAACTTTTCAAACAGACTGTGAATTACATTTAAAGGCCCTCTTGCTTCAAAATCAGAAGTAGAGAAAGTCAATTGGGATGACAAAATTTTGGAGACAAGGGAGAGAGATCTATGAGACTTTCAATGGACACCGTAGGGAAAAACCCCACCCGAGAATGATACTCGCTGGGTGTATGGGGAAAAAATATGAAAGTTACGGGGCACCAAAGAAAATCAGATAAGAGTTACAGTAAATTTCCATCGCAGGAAGCAACAAAAAGGGAGAAATTTGATGTTTTTGCCGCCCCAAAAATTTTTTGTAAAGGACTAAGGGCTAAAAGATGAGGACCGCATGACCCGGGTGATGCCATTTTTGTCACCCCCTACACCAAAAAGTTCGTAAAAAAATGTCTTGACAAAGGTGATGCCCCAATTTTGGGACATAGCGATAAGCATTGGGCAAAATCATAAAAACATCGCAAGAAAGTCTAAAAAATCATCAGCAAGGAAGGGGACTGGAAAGTCCATTCCGTAAACAAACCCCATTTGCCAGCTGAACAACCACGAAAAAGGGGAAAATGAAATTTCATACCAGACGTTTTCCACCCGATAAGACAAACAGAAGCACCCCAAAAAGAAAACCAAAGGGGCCCAATAAATAAAAGTTATCCCAAACAAATTTTAATAGTTCGAAATAGCAAGTGCCCAGCTAAAAAACCAACGATGCAGCAACCGTCACAAATTACATTTTCAGCGGGGCCGCCAACGTCAGGCAACACATCTGGGAAGGGGAAGATCCAGACATCGATGACGATTCGCATGGGACAAACGATTATGCCCATCTGATCAGGCAATTTGGGAAATCAGAAGCGGGATGAATGGTACGAGAATGTTAAAGAAGGGAAAATCGGAGCATGAAAAGACATTTGGCAGCCCAAAAGATCATCCCGAAGATGTCTTCATCTTTTTGCTTGGGATCAGGTTGAAGCAGACGAAGCAGAAATTTGAGCCCCACCCAATCACCCCCGGATGAAAAAGGATGGTGATGATGCCAACACAATACAAGAACAAATCAGTAAATGTTCGCTTTTAATTTCCCCAAAAGAAGTTGTCACTTTGTCGGGAAACAGCCAGCCAACAGCTAAAACCCGGACCCAAAAAGAACCACAGCATAGACGGGAACCCCGGCTTAAGAAAAAACCCGGTACACTCCCGGGAAAACGTCCCTACTGAAGATAGACTCGACAGCCCAAAACCAGTAGTACACGGCCCAAGGAGAAAAACCACAGGCACTGGATCAAAGATTATCAAAAAATTAGCAGAGATGGAGGAGAGGGCCTATCACCAAAGTCACGGAGCCCACAGACGGGGTCAGTCCTGGTGACGGTGGTCAAGAATGGAAAAACAGGATATGTTCCAAACCCAAAGGATCTGAAAAAACCCATTAAAAGGGGAGCCCCACGCCATCCCGACAGTTGAAGAAATAGTGCGGCAGTTCCAAACACCAAATTTTTTCTCCGTCATTGATACCAAATCGATTTCTTAAAATTAAACTTGCCCAGAGTCCAGCCTGTTGACGACATTTAACACGCCAGTTGGACCCCAAGATGGCTGAGACTTATTTGGTATAAAAAGCGCACCAGAGATGTTCCAACGCATCATGGATACTATGCTCAAAGGGGCATAGACGGCGCTCGTGCGGGATGGATGACATATTAGTTGCCGGCAGAGACGAAGCAAAACCATGACAAGATCATGAAGGAAGTCGTTAAGCGAGCAACAGAGGGGAACCCTTGAAACTTTGACAAGTGTCAAGTAAAACCCGGAAAGTGAAGTACGTTGAACTTTAACAAAGAATGGTCCCCGCCTGACCCGATAAAGTGAGGGGCGGTCAGAGAATTCCCAAACCCCTAAATCCAAAGAAGACGTAAGAAGGTTTCGGTTGGTACAGACCCCCCAAGTTCATCCCAAACCTTAGCGCCATCGATGCTCCACTGAGAGGGTCACAAGAAAGGACAGAGTTCCACTGGGACAAACCGCAAGGGCAGATTTTTGGCCAAAAGGAGATGTGTGTAGCACCCCCGTACTCCCCTTTTCACAACGAAAACGAAAGACGTCAAAACCAGGGATGCCAGCAATTCCTCCTCGGAGGTGTTTTTCCAAGATGGTAGACCCAAGGTACCCCCAGAGCCCGACTCAAACTGAACAGCGGTATGCCCAGATAGGGAGAACCCACAGTATTGCTGTAAGAAATTTCATCACTACATTTTTTGGCAAAAAAGGGTTTAGTAGAGAGTGATCACAACCCGCTCCAAGCCAAAAATACAAAACCACTACTTGCAGCCCCGATGGGGGTTTTGGGGCAATGCTACCAGGCTGCAACCACATGTTTTAAAAACTTTAAAAAGCCCTCCCCGAGACTTTCCGTTTGGGAGATCCCCCCCAGCCGTGCCAATCTACCAGAGTCCAAGGCAGCCCGAAGCCAGTAGCAGTAAACATGCCCGACTTCATTGCCGGACACCATTTCGAACACACAGTTCCAAAAATGCAAAAAGGGATGAGAAAACGACCCAAACCCTTTCCCCGGATGGCCGGATACTAAGAATAAAACCCCTTTCACCCATCCGACTTTTTGGACCCGAGAGACGAACCGCAGCTGATGGAATTGTTCAAAGGCATGCGCATTGTTGGGGCCCCCAAACATGAGGGGCTGATTTTATCAAAAACCACGCTTTCCCCCCCTTGGCATTATCAAATGCAAACAACACGCTCGGGCCCCCCTACTGGCCTGGCATGGGAACAGATTAAAAACCCTTTTGTTCAAGACTTCATTTGTGCAACACCATCCAGAACCGTCAACATGCAGAACCACAAAACCCCAAATTCCTTTCCAGACCTACCATGGAACGAGCTAGTCGAATATTTGATTTGAGAAACAGCAGTCCATCGTCACGATCGACAAATACTCAAAATTCATAGAGGTAGACAAAAGGGTTATGAGCAGTGCAGCGTCATAGGCTTAAGGGAAGGCACAGTTCAGTCGTCATGGTATTTCGGGAAAAAATGAAACAGACAAGGGCCCACAAGTTCTCCCTTTTTTATGAGATAAAAAACGTCATTTTCCTCCCCTTTATCATCCAAAACCGAATGGTGGGGCAGAACGACCCGTACAAACAGTAAACGCCCCAGGAAGAAGTGCCCAGACAAACATTTGGGGTTTTTCCCCATCGTACAACAATTACTGCTCCCAATTTATTCCAGCCCAACTACTGATGGGACGCCGACCCCGTAATAAGCTACCAACATCAAAGTTACTACCAGCCGAAGTTATATAGCCCCCCAAAGGGGAAAAAAAGGCCAACAAGGAAAAACCCAAAAACAACGGTTCATTATGACAAGAAAGCGGGCCCAAAAATTTTCCCCCGCACTCATCTCTGGTGACCCGGGCCCGGGAATGGCCCCACTACCTGGTTAAAACCGTTGGCTCCCCCCAACAATTGTTGATCATCATTTCCCCCCTTTTATGTGGTTAAAACAAAAACCGCAAATACGGGAGGAACAGAGGGGATTTGTCTTGCCACTGGGGAAGCTAAAAAACCTTTTATCGCCCCTCTGAGAGTCGGGACCACGAAACCCTTCCCGGACCAACACCAGCAGCCAGCCCCCCAAAAGGGAAACACCCCCCCCTTAACTCCAACGTCAATCCCCAAAACCCCTGAGCCCACCACGGAACCAGCATTGTAACACCCCCAAAATTTATGTGACGGGGAGCGGACCCCCAAAACCCCCAAAAAACGCCGGACTTGTAAAGGATCATTTTTCAATAGTTCTTAGATTATTTTAATCGCAAGTTGGTTCAGTGATTAAATAAAACAATTTAATCACAATCAGTTTTTGTTTGTTTAAAAAGAAACTTTGGATCTTTTCATTCAATTCTTTTTTTTTGTTCCGCCAAAAGCGAATGGCAAACCAACTGATTTTTTTTCTTGTTTAAAAAAAAAAAAAATAAAAAAAAAAGAAAAAAAAAAAAACCAAAGAAATACAATTAACTTGATTGAACCCTTTTAATTTTTTCTCAAACAATTATAACATTGCCAAATCGTTGAAGGCATCATAACCAACCCCCTTTAAACGTGCCATCCCTTTTTAGTGTGATTATTATTTTTCCGTTTTTGGTAGTACCCATCAGGGCTGCGTAATCTATAAAAAACTGCAAGAGCTGTGGTGTTAAAACACCCCTTCGTGTTCAAAAGTTAACGCTCCTTTTAAATTCCCTGAACACCATGAAGTTTATACTTTATGGTTTTATTTTTAAAACTCCAGTTTATGCCTTCGGTTTTCATTTCATCCTGAGTTAAAAAAATTTAAAAGAATTAGTGGATTGTAAACAAAAGGTCTTGTAATGCCTGAGTAAAAAAAAAAAATAAATAAATAAATAAAAAAAAAATAAAAAGAATAAAAAAAAAAATAAATTAAAAATAATATAAATAAAAAAATTTAAAAAAAAATTAAAATTTAAATTTAAATTTAAATTAAAAAAAAAAAACAAATACAAATAATAATAAAACCAAATAAATAAAAAAAAATAAAAGCGCCGAGGGCGAGACGTGTTCTCTTCCTCCCCCAAAAGTCTGAGATTTTCCCCGCCTTTTTTAGCGTATTGGTAAATTTTTTTTCCCATCTTTTGTAAGATCGTTTTATTCTTGTTCTGAGACTTTTTTAAAAACAATTTCTTTTAACTTTGGCCAGCAAAACCAAATATTGGGGGTTTTTTTTCCCTTTCCCAAAATTGGCTTCCTTGGTCGGGGGGGGAAAAGCCATCTTGAATTACCCCATTATGTATGCTCGGGGCCACAAAACCCGATTTCAAACAAAAAACGCCATCTTTTAAAAATGTTGTCACGCCCAGGAAGTGTATAGAGCCATTGAATTTGAACTGGGCACCGTAGCAACAAAAATGCATCGCCGAATTTGACAACCGGGTACAATGTAACCCCGATAATGAAGACCACTGGTAAAATTGCGGGCCCGTGGGAAGGGTTTAACGGGAGACCTCATCCAGTGTGAAAGGGCAAACGTGAAATTCAGCAGTTTTACGTCAAGGTGCCTTATGAGATGTCTGATCAACAACCAGCCAATGTCCTCTCAAAAGTATGGAACTATTGCCCAAAATTAGACGCCAGCATCATGATTTCGACGAAAAAAATTTAAACAGGAGTTAGAAGTTGCCTCGTCAAGAATTTGAAGAAGCCAAACCAAGTTTTTTTAAAGAGTTGCAGGTTTTTCAAAAGCCGTACGTTATTCCCAAACCCAAAGGGCTTGCAAGATAAACAAACCGGGGTCATTAACCAGAGACTGGGGCCTGCAAGGGGGGATGTTTTTCTGCGGCAGTTACAAAAACCGCGCTGCATGGCAATTTCCCAAACCCACGAAGAGGAAGAAAAAAAGAGTGAGGGTTGGAACAAAAAGAGGAGGATATAGAGACACACATGAGCCGGGTAAATACACAAAAGAGACGAGGCAACAGATATGCTGCAGAGGAGGAAGAATCCCAATCAATATTGTTTAAAAAAAACAAAGAGCACTCGGGAGATAGGAGAATGACAGCCCTAAGAGGATCTGAACAAAGAGATGAAGAAGACAACCCGAAACGAGAGAATCAAAAAAAAAGAAAAGACAACCAGTCTAAAAAAACAGGGGCATGTCAAAAAAGAAATCATTTTGGAAGCAGTTCAGGGAACAGAAAGGAAGAGCAAGTCACCAAAAACAACGGAACACCCCCACAAAACCCCAGCCACTTGTTTTGGGATGAGGCAGGGAAACCCCCAATCGAGAAAGATATCAAGAAAGAGGAAATCAAATTTGGGGAAAACAAGGAGAATAACCAAAAAAAGAAGAGAAGAAAGGGAAGACAATTTTCGACATGGACGGGAAACAACACAAAAAATTTATAGGGGGACAACCCACCTTTAAACCAGCCTTTAAATGGACACAGACAAGAGGAAACACAAGACAAAGGGGTATATCATGGAAAACAAGAAAAAAAGCATGAAATTCAAGAAAGGGGAAAATCAAGATACAGAAGGGGTGAATTTATACCCCACACAAGACACGGTGTCCAACGAATGCGGGGAAAAAAGAGGGTCAGGGGCAGGGCGGAAAAACAACCGAGCCAGTCGGGGCCAAGACCAACCCCAAAAATCCAAAAATAAAAGAGGGCGTGGAAGGAGTAGAAAATTTAAAGCCATTTGCCCCAAAGGAACTCTAGATTTCGAATGAAAGAGTTATTCATCGTCCTTTTTATCATGTCGTCATTATCTGTGGGGTTCCCAAATTTAAAGTCAATGGCTTGAGAAATGATATGAAAAGAAATATTTTATTCGATTATCTTTCCCGATGAAATTTAGTTTGGTTTTACCCGGGGGCCCACAGTGAATGTAAGATGAATTGAACTGTAAAATGAATGGGGGATAATTCATTTTGGGGCCCCGGAATCGCCGTCAAGGGGAGTAGCCATTTAGTTGGAGAAATCTGGGAAATTTACATTATTAATATTGGGCTGATAATAAAGGAGAGGATAAAAGGGGATTTTTAAAAGGAACAACAAAAATACTATGTTGCTTTTGTGTATGCCCAACGAACCTAGGGGAAAAATTTTTTTTTTTTTGATGGGGGTTTTCGATTATTGGGTATAGTAACTGGATCATTTGGGGCTTTAATTGTAATATTGACAATATTCATCTAAGGGAAAACCCAAATAAAAATTTTTTTAAAAAAAAGTCTTTTCAAAAAAAAAAAACCCCATTGATGTTTTGGGACTGTCCACCCAGAAACCCAAAAAGGGTTTTCTCAGTTCACAGAGTTAAAAAAAACAACCAAGTAGAATTATTACATGTTCATATCATCAAATTTTTAAAAATTGTGGGGGGTGTTTTAAAAACCCGTATGGTTTATGTGATCATCATGTTATTTGTACTTGACTAAAAAAAATATCAGCTCCTCTCAAAATCAAAGGGGGTGGATATGTAATAATGATCGTTTGGTAAACAGTGATTGGCCTTTAAATTAGGATTTTCCGGAAAAATTAAAAAAAAAATTACGATTGTCTTCAACTGGTGGGAAACGGGTAAATTTAGAATTAAAGAAATTATTCAAGACTTTGGGAAAAGAACAATTTTTACTTGGAAAAAAAAAATATTTGGGTTTAAAACAAAAAATGAAATTAACAAGGGCCCACATTGGGTGCTCGAACTCAAGGACATTGAGGCAAAACTTAAAGAGTATGAAGTTGGGGGGGAGTGGAAGAAAGCCAAAGGAGTCCGTAATACCCTTTTAAAGGGTGAAGGGGGAAAAAAGGGCCCCTAAGTATTTTTTTTGAAAACAACAAATTCAAAAATAACATTGATATGTTAATCACCCTGAAGGGGAAAAATTTGGGTCAACCCGATACTATGATAAGGGTTTTGCTAATTGTTTTATAGTGACTTGACAAACCCGGGGGATATTTCAACCTTTTTATGAATGTAATTTTTTCTTTTAAAATTGGGGTTTCCCTTCCTGATGATATGAGTAATCTCGAAGAAAAAATTTTCTGTCAATGACCTCAAAAAAGCACCTTTTTTAAAAGAATAAGAATAAATTTGGGGATTGATGGATTAACTGTTGAGTTTTATCAAACATTTTGGGATATTTTTTTATACTGATATTTTAGACGTTTTCAATTATGGTTTTAACAAAGGTTTTATTAAAAATTTATGAATACGGCGCTAATTAGACTTTATTTACAAAATTTGGGGGGCAGATACAAACTTAAAATTTGAGGCCCATTAGTCTCCTGTCGATTGATTTTTAAAAAACTTTTCTAAAACTTTTCGAACAAATTTAAAACAAGCTATGTTTTTATTATTAGTGAGGGGAAAAAACATTTGGGGTTTTTAAAAAGAAAATTCAAAGACAATCTGATGATTATTCGGGATATTATAGATTATGTTTAAATTTGGGGAAAAGATTGAAGCTGCCATTGTTAAAAAAATTGATCAAGAAAAAACTTTTTTATAGGATTAATTGGGTTTTTATGTTTGTTTTTATGAAAAAATGGGGATCCCCAAAGAATTTATTAAATGGATTAAAAATTTTTTATAGCCAACCTACTGGTCGGATCATTTTTAAAAAATTTTATAGGGTTTTCCTTTGTATGTATAGAGGAACTGAAAAAAGGGGCCTTTATCACCCCCCTTTTTTTCTATTTTGGGTGGGAAAGGGTTAGCCAAATATGATAAAAAATAATGACAGTATTAAAGGCTTTTTGTTCCAATTGGGAAAAAATTAAAAATAGTGGTATTAAGTTAATTTCCCGCATGCCGATGACATTTGCCTTTTTATCAGTAACGATAGTGAATTTTCCATCATCCAAGATATCCTGAACATTTATTGTAAAGGTACTGGATCTTTAAATTTAATGTAAAAAAAACGGGAAAAGGGCTGTGGCTTGGGAAAAGGGAAAAATTTGAAAAGAACTAATTACTACTCAATTGAGATTCCACATGGTGTCACCGCAATTAGTCTTACTTATCATCCCACCACAAAGCTCCCAAATTTTTCCAGAAAAGATAAGCCTTGTAATTTCGAATGGAATAATAACAACTTGAAAATACTAGGGATTGTTTTCGGTAATGATGTTAGTCCTCAAGATAACTGGGCCCGAGAATAAGTAAAATTCAATGTCTTCTTAACAAGTGGTCCAAACGTAATTTAACTTACATAGGAAGGCGTTATTGTTAATACTTTTGTTGGAGCGAGGAATTAATTATTTGGGAACATTGCTTGCCCGCAGAATGGATAAAAAATGAGCAACATTATTTGGAATTTCTTCTGGGATGGAAAAATTGAAACCATTAAGAGGAACGATCCAGGGTCCTAAGAACTTAGGTGGAACCGGACTTGTTAATATTTCATGTAAACTTATGAGTCTCAAAATGCAGTGGCTTGCTCGGTATGTATCCACTACCAGAAAGTGGAAGTACTTTTGAGTACTGGATTAACAAGCTAGCGGTGATAAACGTCTAGGATGGTATATTTTTGTAATGTTAAATTACCTCTTAGAACAACACCTTTTTATTCTGAGCTAATCCTCGCCTTCAAAAAGCGGAAGGAAGTCTAAATTGTAATTTTACTAGCTTTAGAATCTCATGAAGTGCCCTTGGAACAATATTAAGACCACTAAAAACAATTCTATCATGGGTAGCCCGTTGCTTAAATCTGTCGGGATTACTCACATTAAAGATGTGGTTAAACAAGACAAATTAATAACCTATCAGGAAATTGCTGATAAATGTGGAATTTGAAAATTAATGCTGGAAGAATTCTTGGAAGAATAAACAATCAAATCGATCATGATCTGGTCTGCGATACTAGAGAGGGTCCGAACCACATCTGCAATTGGATGGTTATAAAGAAATAACGGTGAGAAAGTGCCTATTTAAAAACTACCGCTAAAGCTAATTATGTTAATCTCGTTTAGATAAATTCATTGTCCCTAAAGCTCAAAGTAAATGGCAAAATTTTTCATTATCTTCTCATATTGAGTGGCCCATAATTTGGAGAGAGGTTTAAAAATAATTTGTTGGATTCGAAAGATAACAGTTTTGGTATGTAGTGCCTCCCAGAGACCTCTCAAAGGAGTTAGTAAATCACCCCTAAAAATACAAGTTCCCATTTCCAAGGTCCAAGAGTGACATGTGGCAATCCTCCAAGAATGTCCATGTGGCACTCCTGGTATACACAGCTGATTGGTTTGGTGTGAACCAGTTGCATGGTCACTTCCTTCTGATTGGTTAAGGCACCAGTAGGAAATGCAACCTTATCCCAGTGGTTTCATTGCTGTCATTCTTATGTGAGCAGTGAAACAATAAACATCGTTTCCACATCCTCCAGTCAACAAATACTGATGTGTTCTCCTTTTGCCTTTTATCAGGTATGTTCATTTCATTTATTTATCTCACATTTCAGACTCCATTGTATTTGATTGGCATTGTTTATTAGGATTTTATTATATTTGATTGTATTTAAAGAGACAAGTGTTTCTTTCTACTTTAAATTCATGCTTTCACATTTAGCTTGAAATCAGAAAGCTGAGCAAGTTAACATTGTAGAATTTTATTTTGTTTCTTTGAAACTTCTCAGTCTTTGTTTCACTTGAAACAGGAGAAGAAGACTTTAAATAGTTTCAGATTTAGTTTTAGAAGGAAATGTTAGGTTTTTCATGGGTTGTGAACTGTTTAGAAAACTGATTTTGTTCAAGAAAGAAGTTTGAAATAGGTTTTATTCTAGAAGATGCAGATAGATTATGTTGTGAGTAGTTACTCAAACATTTAATTCATCTGATCATAGAATACGCAAGGTATAAATTAGTAACTTTTCCACTCATTCTGAACTATGGGTAATGTGAATTAATTGTTCCCCATAGCCACTGCACTAAGCTAAATTCTTATAAAACTTGGTACAGTTTGACCATTTTATAATGAGATGCGGACAAGTGGTTATGGATACCATATCTTAGTACATGGCACAGGAAAGGTCCTGCTGTGGATTAGTGATGACTTGGCCAGAGAGTGGTCATGAGATAAATGACTTAATCTCTAGATTAGACTTGTATAGCCAAGTGAATGTTTACTCATTGCAGAATTTGGTTTGGTCATTTAAGTAAGTTAAACCATGGAGTAGAAATTAAGTTGATTTGATTATTTAGTGATATTATTGATCAAATGCCTTTTTAAATTTAATTGTAAAGTTGATTGATTTAAGTTGAGTTTATTGTTAATTGTGTTAATGCAATCAATGAGTGATTGCATCATTGCAAGTCTTTCTTATGTGAGCAGTGAAACTAAACATCGTTTCACATCCTCCAGTCAACAAATACTGATGTGTTCTCCTTTTGCTCCTTTTATCAGAATTAACCCACCCTCCGGGGCTGGACCTACAGGTATAAAGTGAAACATAGAGTTCTTCCTACCAGAGATGTTCTCCTCAAGATTCAAAGTTCTCGACACTTTATGTCCCTTTGTAAAACTGAGAACGAGTCTCATCAGCATCTTTTATTTACTGCTCGTATACCATAAATGCTTGGATTTTTGTTGAATGTCTGTTAAGAAAATACACAGGAACAGATACTTTTATCTTACCGACCTTAATAGAATTTTGTGGTATCAACTTAAATCAGTACAAAGTGTTGTAAGTTGTTAAAATGATGCGTCAAATATGGAATGTAAGGTGAATTAATATTTGACAGTCACACTTGCCGACTGATGTTGATATTATTCATAGTTACAAAAATAGTTTAAAGGCCTTCTATTTTGGAACAAAAAATAATGATCATAAACCTTTAAGGCATGTTATACCACAAACAAGGCGTTATGTTTCTTTAATGATAATGAAGATTAAATTTTGGTTTTAATTTAAAAAAAATTCTGTTCTCGTGATTATATTTCACTCTAAATTGTATATATTAGTGTAATTTATTTTATCCAGATACCTACATGTATGTTTATGCTATTTAATGGAATTGTTTATTTTGTTTGGATCTGTAACAGTGTATGCGATGCTATGAAATAAAGGTCGTATAACTCCACTCAAGAGAAAAAATTAAAAAATTAAACAAATAAGCGGACAAACACAATGGTTTAACCTGCGCCAACTCCATGAAATGTATCACCCAACAATGTTATAACGCAATAGACAAAGAGCTGCACACGACAAAAACCATCAAATGCATAGCTCCTTCGAAAACGGATGGTACAACGTGAGCTTTGGCAACGAAAGGACTGTGAAAAGATCGCCCGGAAGTTCTTCGTCAAGAATGTACTTTGCAGTAGTATATGTCAAGGCCCCGTATGAAATGTCTGATACTGCTGTGACCAGTGCCCTCATGCAGTACGGCAGGTAACCAATATCCGAAGACAAGTGTATGACTTCGACAAATGAGTGCAGACAGGAGTGAGAAGCCTCAATCAAGAACATCAAGAAGCGATACCAAGCTACGTAAAAGTTGGAGCATTTACTCTCCTGTAAGTACAGGGCCATCAAAAACATGCAAGATTTGCGCCAGCCAAGCCACCTTGCCATGCCAGAGATTGAACCTTCGTGGTAGATGTTTCGTATGCGGCAGTGACGGACACTAGGCATCGTGGCACAACTTACTAATGACGAGATGGACGACACCCAAACCTCAGCCTACAACTCGGATGAGGAAACCGCAAACGATTCAGAAATAGAGATAGAGGAGATAAAGCCAGCCGACGACGAACAAACCCAGGATCGTGGAGACAGAAACTCCCACTAAAAAAATTAATTAAAAATAATAATAACAATAAATAAATAAATAATAATAAATACTTTTTTACTTTTCAGGAAAACTTTATTTCAAAAATCTTTGAAATAACGCATATATAAATATATACAAAGTTAAAAGAATATTAAAGAAATACATTCAGTATCTTGACAGTAGTAAATTAAATATGTAAACCAGGGCAAATACTTTAATAAGAAGGTCCACAAGTTGCTACTGTCGGAAGCTGGATGCCCAAGTCTTCAAAAGGTAGCAACAAGGATGGACGAGGAAAAAACATCTACATTCAAATAAAACGATAAGGGAAGGGGGTTTGAGGTAGGGGAAGGGAGGAGAATGGGGCCCTGGCGTCTGGATGTGGACATCGTGTCCACTGCCAGTAAGGTCCCGAGTGGGAAAGTTCGCCACCGGGTGGGCGGTGATAAAAACACCTCGTCCCGCCTGGGGCGGCGATCTACCACCACCAGTGACCTGGGGAGGACGGAAGGAAGGAAAAACTAAATTATACCAATCCGATTAAACTAATTTAGGATGATTAAAGGAATACGATAATAAACCAGAAATCCAAAAAAAGAGGGAGGAAAAGGGGAGTTTGGGGGGAGGAGGAGGAATGGGGCCCACTGGCATCTGGATGTGGACACATCTGTCCACTGCCAGTAGGTCCCAGTGGGAGAAAATCAAACCTGGGGCGTGATAAAACACCACATCCGCCGGGGGCGGCGATCACGCACCGGTGACGGAGGAAGAAGGAAAAAATTCTAAATTAAACCAATGCAATTAAACTAATTTTAGAATGATTCATATCAACCATGTCAGCATTTTGTTATTGTAAATAAAGAGTATCATTGATGGACCATTTATTGAGAAAATCGTTGAAGAATTGTTGAAGTTGAAGTATGAGAGTTCGAGGTGATTTATTTTTGAGACGGTGTTGCCAAATAAGCAGGGGGTCGGAGAATACAGGTGCGGTATAGCCAGTAAATTACATTTTGAGACTGATGATGAGATAGTTGGCCAGGCGGACAGCCTTGCTCCGACTCCGGCGTGGGGATCAGAGCCAGTATAGTCGAAGTGGAGATCCAGATCAGGTAATAGTCGAGAGAAATGGTTTGTAGAAGTTTCAGGCGGTTGGATAGACGGACAGAGGATGAAGAGATGTTGGACGGTACCTCCCTCGCCGCACCACCCACAAGACGGAGAGATGGCAGGATTCAGATGATGTAGAACTTGTAGAAAGGAACAACGTTGTGAAGAGCTTGTATTGAACATCCCTTCTTTCTTTAAGTAGGAAATTGGTACACGCACTTCCAGGAATTTTGTGACGTTGATGGAGAACACCGAGGCGATGCCAGTCGGTATCAGGTGTTGGAGAGCTGTTGTTTATTTGCTGGTTGAAGTGCGTGTACAGAGATTTGGAAGTAGCAGTGAGAGCATCAGTATCTTTGTCATAAGTGACGAGTCCAGGAGGCAGAGGTCGTGAGGAAGATGCTCCAAGATGGCAGGGTCGTGAAGAAATCCAGAAGAGTCGAAGGCGATGGAAGATGAGATGATCACGTGGTGCAGGCGAGAGGTTTGTCGAAAACTCGAAGAGAGGAGGACGGATGTTTGAAGTTGACGGCTGAAGATCGGAGGCTTGTATCCAGGCCAGTGGTAGATTGTAGGAGATGCTTGACGATTCTGATCCCGCCGGCCAGAGTCGGGTTTGGAAGGTCGTACGCCTGGCAGGTCCCCATAAAAATAGGGAGGATAATGGGCAGATGTACATGGTTGATTGAATCGGCGGGTGTGTCAATTCGAGCTCCGAGGGTGTTCCAAGCACGCAGGACCTCACTGTAAAAGC
Organism: Zoroaster sp. YZ-2022; assembly: GCA_029582265.1. NCBI lineage: Eukaryota > Metazoa > Echinodermata > Asteroidea > Forcipulatida > Zoroasteridae > Zoroaster > Zoroaster sp. YZ-2022. Next base: position 4,441 of record JAQQFT010000505.1, on the reverse strand, counting down.
AGGTGAGACTAGTGCGAAAGTTTGTTTCAATGTCAGGAGGAAGATTTGATAATCAAAATTCATTTTCTTGTATCGTGGAGATGTAGGAGAGAGAAAAGGAGGATGGGAATCAGTTGGAGATAGCGTTGGACGAGGTTGAATTTGGAAGTGAGGCTGCGTGCTTGAGGAGACTAGACCAGCCCACCTTTGTTAGGATGTTGGAATAGAGTGTGTTTGGGTAGTAAGTGTCGTCTGTTGGACCAGACGAAATCGACTAACATTTCTTGGAGTTCACTAAACATTGGGAGGACATGTAAAGACAGAGATACAGTGAAAGATTTTGGATGCGGCGAGTTGGTTCCGATGAAATTTTTCCTTTCAGAGACAGAGTAGAAGAGAGATTTCCAATTGGCGAGGTTTTTGAGAGTTTATTTTTTCAGCAGACCAGTTTTGTTGAGTGTAGCGTCATTGTTTCAGGTGAACTCAGAAATTGCAACCCTGGTTATTCCATTGAAAGCCCAGGGTGCGTCGTTCGTCGGCCCAACATCCGACCCATAGTCCCTTGGATTTTTGGAAGTTGAGGAGCAGCAGAGGATCTGTGAAAAGTCATACACCCTTTCAGTATTTTAAAGCCCTGGTCGGAGGTGATAAAACGGTAACATCGTCTGCATAAGCAGAGACCGAGCAGTAAGCATTCGTGTCTGGAAGAAGAAAACTATGACCAGAAAGACTTTTCGAAGGCCATTCAAGAAGGCTCAATGGCTTTGCGTACAGTAGCCCGAGGCGGACAACCTTGCCGAATGCCTTTACTGAACGAAAAGGATGCGGTTAGTGAACCGCAAACCAAGTTGACTCTCAGCGCCACTGTACAAAATATTAATGTACGAAAGGAATTTGTCCCCAAAGCCCATGGCTCTCATTGATTGAATAGGTACCGTGGTCAACTTTGTCAAAGCTTTCCTCTGATCAAGGTTGACCACAGCTAGTGTAGATCGTTAAATTACAAAACTCTATTGTGTCACGAATAAGATTAAGATTTGTAATGTACGCCTGGAGTACAATAGGTTGATCCTCCCGATAACCGAATTTATAATCTGTTTAAGCCTGTTGGCAAGCAACTGGCAAAGATTTTATAATCGGTATTCAACAAAGACACAGGGCGCCAGTTGGAAATATCGAGAAGATCGCCTTTTGGGGACGAGATTATAACAGCTTGTGAAAGGAGGAGGAGGGTATCAGTGGATGGAGGAATTGAGAACGTCTAAGAGATCGGACTTCAGCAGGGACCAGAAGAGAGAAAAATTCGAGGTTAGTCCATCGAGGCCGGGTGTTTTGTTTTTGCCAAGTTGCTTGACAACAGCATCCAGTTCGTCCGGACGCAAAGGAGCATCGAGGTCCTCTGCATCCGGACTATCAAGTCTAGATAAATTACTGACAAGAGACTCGAGGGCGCTCTCGTCAGTTGGGACACTAGCATAAAGATCTTCGTAGAAATTTCGACAATGTTTTGATTCCTCAGGAATATCGGTGATGCATCCCGAGGAGCCGGATACTGGACATGGTTTTAGATTGCGAGGTTATTTTTTCGAGATTAAAAAGTAGGATGAGCTCGTGTCCACTTCATGAATGTGTTGGAAACGAGATCGACGAGAGGCCTCGACCTCATTTTAAGATGGATATTCAATTCTTTACGTTGTTTATCAAGTAAGTTTTTATTTTCTGGGAGATGTCCGGCGTAGACTGAAGCCGCTCGATATTAGAATTTATCTTTTGAAAATTTTCCGTTTTCTTTGGCGACTCGAGGAAGAATAGCTCATAGTCAATTGTATTTGGGTTTACCAAAGTCCCACCATTTTCCAATGTTGGAGAAATTGGTTTCTCGAGTCGCCAGTTAGTCCAGAAAGAGGTAAGTATATCGCGGTAGTTCATATCAGTAAGAAGAATTATTGAAGTGCCAATGGCACTTCCTTTGTGTGAGAAGAGGAAATGAAAAATAAGACTGCCGGAGGAATGATCTGAGAGGAGCAGGGAATAATTTGACAAGACCGGATGAAGGAAACGAGATTGAGTGGGAGCGAAAGCGGTCTAGCCTGGCCTTGGAGACGCGCGCGGGATCGTTGCTACATCCTGAACCAGGTGAGACTTTTCTCTCGGATTCAGCCTACGCCAGACATCGTACAATGAATATTATTTAAGGAATTTCTGAGATCCATGGAGATTTGGGACGATGCTCGGTCAGCTTATGCAGACGGTCCATATTAGGATCGTCTGTGCAGTTGAAATCACCCGATAAATGACGTCATCGCTATTATGTTGAACAATGTGTTAAGAACATCGATAGCTTTTAAAGCAAAGATATTTGATTGGGATGTACATTGAAATGTTATAAGACACGTCATTTATTTTGATTTTGATATGATGAATGTATTCTTGAATACAACACCGGAGGTTACGACATTAATGTTGGATTTTACGAGTCGTCACTCCCGAGCCAGGGATGATCGGGATACAGAAAGGGTATAATTAGACCAGTTTTTCAGCATGGACAGTGTGAGGAGAGACAGTAGGTTTCTTGAAGGAGAATGACGTCATAAGACGGAGAAGTTGGTTAAAATACGATTTAAAATAAGCATTGCGAGTGGTTTGTGCAACCTCCGGTGTTGAGGTAATTAGCGATAACGTCATTATGAGGGGAAAGTGTAAGACCTAATATCCATGAGGAAAAAAGAAGTTAAGATTCTAGTTTTTGATCAGTTTCTTGATCCTCTGCTGCGTGCAATTTTGGAAAGGGCAGTTTTAAGAGGTTTAGTTGCCGGACAAGTCCAGGTACGTTCTGGTGAATTTACGGCTATTTCATGAGGTCTTCTCTGGCTTTTGACAGAGTTGAGGAATCAACAGTTGTTTGTGATTAAGAGTTGGGTGGGTTGGGAGGACTTCAGGAAGTCTTCCTGAGAGTCCTCCACGACCAGTCATCCGTTGCATCAACTGTGGAGGGACTGGAAGGGGTAGGTGAGGGTGAAGAGGATGGGATGGGGTGGGGTTGGGTGAGGTGGGGTTCGGGGAGGTACGGAAAGTGCAGGGCAGGGATTGGAGACACAGGTGGGGGAAAACGGATTGACTGGGGTAGAAAAACTGGCTCTGTGAATCAAGGACTTGGGATAGCGTGGAGTTTGGGATTCCAGGGTGGAAAGGGTTTCGTCTTCTTTGCAGTTTCCGATGGGGTGGGAGATTCAGTGGGATGAGCTTGGGTCGATTACTAGTCGGGTTGGGGACAGTTTGCGTTTGGTCACAACTGGAGAAGAGTCTGGTGGGATCGGAGGGTACCCCAGATGAGGTGGACTGTCCACTGCCTCGGCGGCGTCCAACGCCGGACCACGCCCAGGAGACGGGCCTCGGCGGGCAGCCCCCCGCCGAAGTGGTAGCCGCCCCGAAGAGGGGCGGCCGCCACCGACGAGGAGGCAGCCCCGGACGAGGTCCCAACCCCAGACGAAGCCCGCGCCCCAGACAAGGTCCAGCCCCGGCCTCAAAGAGCCCGGGCCAAGACCCCTGAGTCCCCGACTCTGAAGCAGCCGAGACGCAGACCCAGCAGCCGCCAGAGCACGGTATATTTTGAGGAGGATTCTTGGGTGGTGTTTTGGGTCGGATTTTGCTGTGGAGAAGACTGGTGGGGATTGAGTGGGTTTTCAGGCTGGGATTGTCATCTTTGGCTTTTGCAGGTTCGGCTAATGTGAACTCTCCTAATAAACAACAGGGTGACCCGGTGATAGAAAACAGTAGTTAACCGTGTAGGTGAAATTGATATGGTCAGGAGGAACACACCGGGGTTGAGAAGATCTGGACCTGTCGGCGGAAAGACATTACATGGGACAACTGTTTGTGTTTTAGACCAAGGATGGGACGGATCGACGACACTATTTTACAAAATCAGAGATATTATGGACTAGGACTGCATTGGAATTTCAGGAACACGTTGGAGAGGGTGAGCTGGGTAGTGGGTTGGACCAGGGGACAAGCTCGAGGAAAAACCGCCGTGTGCCAGTCCTGAAGCGACTGCATCAGCGACATCTTCCTCGAGCGTATAGACTCAATTCGATTGTTGAAATACGGCTGGCTGAAATTACATGTTTGTCGGTAATGAATTAATAAGACTAATTGCGGTGCACCATGTGGAATCTCAATTGAGTAGTAATGAATTGGCAAAGCTGTCAAGGTATTCATGAAGGGACGCGATCGATTGCTTTAACCAACTCCATTGTTCCTGGTGACTCCAACAAAGGATCTTCACCAGGAACAATGGGCCTGGACCCACCCTCTCCAACGGTCAGTGACTCACTGAGGGTTGTTGCCTGACGCCATGGTGACCAGCCAGCACCCAGGAGCACTACGAAAGACCAAATTTTACACAAAATAACACTAAAAAAAGGGGTGAGGAGGTCTGTGGGGGGTTAATATAAAAAAAGAT
>JAQQFT010000504.1:0-24887 GCA_029582265.1 Zoroaster sp. YZ-2022 | reverse complement strand
AGCGGGCCCCCCATGATTTTTCCCAGCCCTATAATGTTGTACCAACGGCTGTTTATTTTTCACCAGTATAGATGCCGGATGAGGACAATCCCAAGTAATTCAAATTTTCATTCATTAAAATTTTTAATTTTGGGGTTTGGTAAATGATTAAAAGATTATAGTTATAATGATTAAAAATATTATAATGATTAAAAATTTTTTAATAATAAATTTTTTTTGTTTTGTTTCTGTTTTATTTTAAAACCCAAAAAAATTCATTTCCATTCCCCTCGCATCAGACCTCAACCCGCGCGTACTTTTTGGTTTTTCTTTTTTTTTTGCTTTGAAACGATGCCCAACTTGATCGATTTAAATTTTGCCCGCTTTTTTTAAACGCCCTTTTTCCCCCAATATAAAAGGTATGAATTTTCCCCCGTTTGTGCGTTTGTTTAACAGTATTTTTATAACATTTCATTTGAAAAAAAAAAAAAACAAACAAATAAAATGATAAAAAAAACAAAAAAAAAGCGCTTTAAAAGCAGATTTTAAACCGACCATGACCGTTGACCCTTTTTTTTGGTCGAAATTTTTAAAAAGACAAACTACACGCGGGCAAAAAAAACCCACCCACGTCATTAAATCGATGGGGGGACTAGAATTAAACGTTGTACAAAACAACCCTTTGTCCCCATTTATCCACCAAAACGTTTAAAAAAGAACACGCCTTTCGAAAATAATTGTTTTCGGTAGCTCCTTTCGTTGACAAAGGAGGGGGAAAGGGGAAGAACTGATGCACAAAAAATGGCCTTATTGGGGGGGTTTAAACGTGAACGTCACTGAAAGACCCTGGAAGAGCAAATTGTGCTTTTTATTTTCTTTTGTTTTTTATCAATTGATATGAATAAAAAACGTTTTTATTTTAAATTTTTGTCTGGATTGGGCTAATTATTTTAATTTGTTTTTTACAAAAATTCCCTCATCTAATTTAAATGCTGCCCAACGCGCGGTGGCTGTTTCGTGACGTGACCTGGGGAAAAAAACCATGAATAAACTAAAGCCAATTTAGGCACCAATGTTGCCATTGTGTTTATTTCCCCATGGTTAAACCTTGGATTAAAAAAAGGGTCAAAAACTGTCGAAAATTAAAATGTCAGTGAAATTTAACGACTTCAAGTTGATAGTAAACATGCCCTATACACCGATAAATCTGTACTGAGGCTCTCCCGAAAAACAAGCGCAAGGCCCTCAAATCAATGGATGGATACACATGGCCAGGGTCGGGTTGTAACCCTCGTTTATTTTTTCCATAATTCTGCACTCGATGATTTTGAAACAAGATAAAAAAATCACAAAAAATTAAAATTTGAAAAAAGGGAAAATGACATCTTCGACTTTACAGAAACGACATTTTGGGTGGTTTTGCGGAAAATCGACCCTAACGTTATAATAAGCCTTTGTGGGTTAAACCAAAATGTAAGTTACACGGGAAAAAAAAAGCAACTTACCTGGGATTTCTCCTTCAAAGCTACTCTTTTTTTTTTGGGCGTTTCTTGGGCCCTTTTGACTTAAGGGGAAAAATTTTTTGGTACGATCAGGGCGAGCTTTAAATCTGCCAAACGGCTCTGGGGCCCCCGGTCAAAATATGTTGGCTCAAAGTGAGCGTACATATTAGAGTGCTCCTTGGTCCTGACCATTTCCCTGGTCACTTCACCCCGCCTCCAAAATTTCCCCGTATTTGGGGTTGGTGGAAAAGGTGAAGCTGACATTTTTTGGGGATCCCAACAACACAAACCCCAAAATTTCCCCAAAAAAGTGGGATATCTATAAATTTAGCTGAAAAAAAGATCTAAAAGACACATCAACTTCGTGGTTTGGTAGACTTTACTGGCTTCATCCGGATGCTGGACCTTCCCGGTCTACGTCACGGACGGATTATAATATGATAATGAGGAGGTAGGGGGGCGGCGCCCCCAATTTCAAATTTTTTTTTTTAATGGTGCAAAGGGGGGGAAAAAGACAAATGACAAATATATGTTCCCAAAAGGTATACTTTATTGCCCCTGTTAAAATTTCATTTCCCAGGACCGAAAGGGTTTCCGGTTTCATATTTCAAAAAATTTTTTAATGATGTTAAAACGTTTCTAAAACGTCTGCACAATACAGTACAACGTTTAAAATGTTTTAAAAATGTAATTTGATTTTCATTTTGCAACCATACACTATATGTGGTTGTGAAAAGGCCTGTATTTTATGTTAGTTTCAATATGTCAAATTTTATTCACAAACTGTTGAATACAGCATACAAAACTGAAACTGGGGATATGTGGTAAGTGAAAAGTATGCAATGTACGTGCATTATTTTAGTGTCATAATTATACATTTTCAACACAAACTCGGATTATTTTTGTGCTCATCAATTGTATATATATATTCTGCCATACCAAAAAGCAGCACAGCGTATGACATTTAGATATGTTATAGGTAAACCCACTCGTATCGTAGAAACTGTAAACAAACAAACCACCGTCAATTAATAAATCGATTAAGTACACTGAAATGCTTTAGTGACTGCCTAGAAATATAACAAAACATATTTTGAGGGACATATTTTCCAGTTGACTAATCCACCGTCTTCGTAGCGCTGTCTTCATAAATCCCATACTAGACTGCTTAAGGATGCAAGTGCTAAGTTATAAGAACCATGCATGTTTATGCATGGAAACGCGAAAAGGTGATAAAGACACATTGTCGATGAGAACCACTGTAATTCATTTAGGCATTTAAAAACTCTTTCTGACAACTATTTCGTGTGAAACTTTGCCCTTTCTTAATTTTATTTTTGTCCCAGGGACCAGGACCTGACCCTGTTTTTTGTTCCTTTTTCTTTTGGTGTTAATTTCACATGACCAACTTCTGCTCACTTGTGTTTATTATGTATGTGCATGTATGTATTTCGTCTATATTTGCCTTTGGAGAAAGAACCTGCTATGTTTGAAACGCAAGGCCAATAACATTTATTTTCCAGTATTTATACTACATGTCCTTAGGTTGGTAAGCAGTTTGCAATCCAAAATTCTATTTACTTTAGTTATGATTACATAATTTAAAGAATGCAATGTCGAAAATGGCCTGTAACTGAATGAATTTTTAGAAGGAATTAAGTGTGATAGATTTTAAGTGTGATAGATTGATATATGACTTGGCTATACTACGTTTAATCAAATGAAACAACGGTAGTGATTACTTCAGCTTTAAAAGACAAATAATATGCAAATGATGATGACCTTCCTATACTCTTTAATACTATCACGATGATGTACCACTCAGTAATACAACAACAGATGTACATGGTTTTGTAGTAAATATGTCCGTAACAATTTATCTATGTTCCAATGAAACAAATATTATTGGAAACATGTGCGATACATCTTTAAATGTTTAATATTGTTAATCTTGCCCCATTTTAAATGATATTCCACTTTCGCAAAAATAACCAAATTAAAGAAACTATTTTTGGAAAATGGCAACATTTAATGCAAATCATTTCATGAAGACAATTACATTATACTGATCGAAACGTCGAGTTATCTCACTTTAGGTTATCCTATGGCTTGGTGGTCTTACAATGACACCGTAAAGCTTTCATATGTGACCATGAATGCCGTAACAAAAAAAGCCAACGTACGAGTGGTGTTTAAAAAAAGGAAGTGTAAACTTCTGGTATAATGATTGTAAATAGATCACAGCTGTGATACATTTCGAGGTTGTAATAACTCATCAAGTTCTTAAAAACGACATCATCTAAGACGGAATAATTTCTCAAGACGTTTGGTAACCAACTTCACACCAAGAACGTTTTTATGTTATTATTCGGTAATTTGTAATCCGGAGTAATTATCACAAGGTGTACACTCCCTTGAAATCATTCATAGAGTGAATTTCATAATCAATTACTACAGTTATTGCACCTCCAAAACAGAGAGATAGGCTAGTACCAACAACTGTGTCATGAATGAATAATCTGATCAAAGTTCTTTTTCAGAACCTGTACCTCAGCTTCACGTTAGTTGAGATAAACACATGGTGTTACCGCAAACCGAAACGATATCGATATTCCACCATGCAAAGCCTCAAACTATACCGATCAAAGTTCATTCTAATTGTTTTTCCCGTTTCATTATCTAAAAAATATATAATTTTGATTGGTATTTACATATGTACTGCTGTACAATTTAAAATATACTATCATTGTCTCACATCACATGATGAGAATATTTGAACAATTATATCAGCGACGCTGATAAAAAATCACATCTAATAGTAATTTTACAATACGTGCGTGAAAGGATTTAATCGATCGATATCTCTCAGCAAAAAGGCTTCCTCTTCTTTTGCGAAACAAATTCATGGTCGACCTGGGGAATCAAGTTGCTGTAGAGTATCTGTACGAAGACTCTCGATCGTATGTCGAGGATTGTACTGAATATTGTTTTCGGGTTTTATTATTTATGTTCTTAACCGTCAAACTGATCAACATATTCAAATCTTAGCGACAGCGGATCTTTCCATTATATATTTGTGACATTTTAGAGGAACAGTCCTATGGGAAATTAATAATGAAAACAACGAATTTGTCAAATATGAACACCACTGTAGTTTGAAACACCCAGCTTTTACAGATTTCATTATGTGAACATTTTAGTCATACTTACTGGTTTGAATTTTTTTTCTGAACCATACATCACTCAAAATAGCACAATCATCATCATTGTGCCGTCGCAAGAGTTACGAAAAATTTATGTATTTAAGCCGAACCAAGCCCGCCGAGCGAGCCAAGCCGAACCAAGCCGAGCGAGCTAAGCCGAGCCGAGCGAACAAACCAAAAAATCAATTCAACAATTGAGTTTTTTGAGTGAGTAAAATACCGGTATCCGTCGACAATATGCTTACAAGATATCTTGAAATTGAAAGCACATTTACGCCTTTCTTAATTTACGTAAAACGTCACCATCACGAGTCAAGCTTGAATCCGTGAACTTTGGCGAAACGTTGCTCAAGGCAAGATGTCTTTACAAACCTTTCATGTATTTATAAACACCTAAAAAAAGGTTTGCATAACGTATTGAGAAATCAGAAATATTGCAAGTACAATTATACCTTTACTATGAGTTAACACGAAACATGACTATAAAACAAATTTGTGGGATTTTAAAGATAGTTTTCGCTTTTACCCCCAAAATTGATTGAATAATTTTTAACTGGTTAGTGGTTACAAAACAATTCCCCAAAACCTTAAAAGTGGCGGTCGATTACGACATTCTTTCCTCATCGTATACCAAAAATGCCCGATTTTTCATAAAATAAATATCCTGGAATAATTTGAAGTATATGTCCATCATCATCCATATGTTCTCCATCTTACTAGGTAGGTAAGATTACATTATCGGTTACATTGAATGAGAAAAAAGTGGCGGTCGGATATGACATTATACTTACCTGTTCGCCGGTGTAGGAGTAGACCCAACCTTGTCTCTGGACCAAATGATGGGAGCCATGGTAGTCTGAAGCGGTGACGAGTTCACACTGTCCTGACGATACCTCGTAGTTCGCTGAGTGACATGACACCGAGGCTTCGCAAGCCAGATGACATAATTTCTGTGTCTTGGTGTAATTTGAAGTGCTGTTAAAACCCACCAAGGCAACATCAATCATTGCACACCACACATTATTGTGAAATTTTAGTGCATTTCCCTTTAATAGGTGCAGATATCACAATCAGAAACAAGGATATAAAGGCAGACCACCATGCTCCGATGGTCGCCATTGTTATTCTGATTTACAGTGCGTCAGCGTGATTACAAGACGAGCCAGAGTGGTTTGGCGATAACTAAAACGAGCAACACCTTAGACCATTTCACTTCTGAAATCGCGAAATTACAACCAATCAGATAGCGCTGATCGCCAATGACGTCACAAACATTAATTACATATTAATGTTCTGGCGAATCTTCAGAACAAACATCGTGATATCGTTCGTGCATACGATCAAAATATAACTATGTGACAATTGTCCGAAAGATACTTCCTTCAGAATCTGGTATTTATTCTGCGAACGACTTACCAAATAAGATAACTAATGAACTGGGGTTTTGACAAATCTGTGAAAATATGACGAATTGTACCAGTGTGTTGTTTGTCTTTTACGATAATAACTAAGGTTTTTGTGTTATTTAAAAAATATTTTTCTTATTGGTATAGACCCAGATAAGTCTTTACTATTTATTTACATAAAATTAATTCAATAGAAAACATTCAACATAATATAGACGATACAAGAAAAGAAATATGAGAAAGGATATTCGGTTCTTTCGAATGTATTTTATATTGTTTTAATAGCGTTAACATTGATAAAATGGTGCAAAAATAGTTAAAAGTGACTCAGACACCGGCGGCGAATACAGGATGTGGCAAATGGATGATAGGAGCACCTCTCATTTTGATGATTAAAAACATAACATTTTCCGAAGCAAAAATAAACAGTTTACAGTCTCACCCAGGCCAAAACACAATCTCCAGTTTGAATTCCTGTGTAACACAGCCTATTCGTGGTTCAAGCCACGACTAGGCTTGTGTGATCGATTCTTTGCCGCTACTGAATGATTGCAGTGGTGCGTCGAGTGAGGGCGATCTAGCCAAACTGGATTATAGTTATGATTAAAACAAATGTATTTCTTCGACACCAACATTACATCGGTCGGGTTCCGCGCGCTATGGTTATTAGTTGATGCTTGTGTGTTCCCATACAATTATTGCATCGCTCAATGTGTTTTTTTGTTTAGACTGGCTTAAAATGAAGTTTTTATCAACTGGTCTTTGTGTTTCATTTGTTTTAAGTTAAGGTGTAGAATTGGTAATTAGTTTATAAATGTTTCGATACTAACCTAAAACGCACTAAGAAGCTGATGGTTGTATTAATCTTCCATAGAAATAAATAATGTCTCAAGTGCAGACATTTTTAAGAAATGTTTTAATATTTCCGGTTTGAATTAACCAGAGTCCTCTTTCCCTAATTTCACATTAGAATGAATACACACATCTGAGCGACATGACTTATGAAGATACTGTTACATATACACACAAACCGCAAGTGTGGAGATAATCCGTGCGTGACCGCGTGTTGACCCCAAAGGCGGCGGGATTATGTTTACAATTATAAATAGAACGTTCTGGAAGTTTCTTTTGGAAAATGATGTAATTTAACAGAAATTTAGAAGTGAAGTGAAGAAGAAAACCTTAGTATTTTCTAGAAGGGATTAAAAACTATAAATACGGGCTGGTAGAGGATTTTAAGGAAGACTTGAGCAAACTAAGACTTCGGTAAACAGGAGTTGATGAGACTATATCGATACTTCAGTGTACACCTACTAGGACCTGTGGATGTCGCTTACGACTCGTCTGTGGAGTATTTTGAGAAAGTTCGTCTGACCGAGTGAAGTGTCTGAGAGCTGAATTTAATTCCGGAAGAGTATTTTGTGAAACTAAATCTACAGTTCAGTATTTTGGGATTTCTTCTTCCCATATTTTTGTCACGGTAGTCGACTTGTGTCCCCGTGGTTTCGTCTATTTCCGGCCGTTTGTTGGAGGTGAATTTGCCTCGTCCAGCTTCCTATTTACACCGTGTCAGAGAACTGTTTTGTGTCATTTTCGCTGGAGCCTGCTCAGTCCTCGCCCGTAAGATCTTCTTATTTAGTATACATCTTTTCTTAATATACACTTGTTTACCCTAATCATTGTACGCTTGTTAAACCCATCGATATTTGGAAGCGGTTGATATTTTCATTATTAAATCACTTTGCTTCTTTGTTCTTATATCAGTGTGACCTTGTTTGATTTCTTTGTTGCATCTGGGAGAAAAATTCAGGCTTTTGAGTACTGTATCACCTATAGTTTGAAGATTTCGGATCGTAACAATACGCAAAGTACGTCTTGTGTATACAATAAACTTGTTAATTGTATCGACTTGCATTAACCTATGTGAGGGGATTCATGATAAAATAAAAACTTCAAAGTCTATGAAACACTTTTTGAACCAGAATCCGTTGGTTTTGTTTTTGTAAAGATTCAAGAGGGTTCAGAATAATCAGACTGAACAGGTTTCAAACATTCGCCTCGTCTTTTCTTCGCCACTGGTCATTATTTGTATAAATTTTACACATTAATACTATTATTGGCTGTCTAGTTCAGTGGCGAAGCCAGTTTTGTTATTAATAGTATTTTTCATTAAATATAGCTCATTTCATATTTTGTTCATATTTATGAAAACTTCAACAAACATCTTTGTTTACAAATAAAAATGTTTTAAATCATAAATATCGATTATTTTGTTGTAAATTTTCAGTTCATTTTTCAAATATTATTTTTCAATTCATAGTTATGAATATCCAAAAACTTGAGTGCAAATTTAGCAATTAATTTACAATTTCCTCAAACTGTCAACAGAGGTATCACAACCCCTGATAATCAATGGCTGCACCACTTCACTAGATACATGACAGATAATAAGAACAAAAGATGTCATATTTACGTTCAAACTGATAAATTTCTGTTAAACACATTCAATTGCTAAATTAAAAGAAATCACACATAAATGGACAATATCGTCACGATCAACAGGGCATATAATCAGAGTGCTAGTTTCAGATTGACTGATAATAATACCCCAAATGATAAGGTCATATTACCATAAATGAGCCAGTAATTTTCAGGCTTTGTGTTCATCTTAAAACTAGGACAATTCCATGCCCTGTTGAAATTCTCCTCTCATCTTGACGATATTATATTGTCCCTTTAATCAATACGTTCATTTGAAGTAATACCTAAATGGCCTATATAGTTATGCGAGCATGACATACTTTCAAAGTCTATATATACCTTTATCACGTTGAAGCTTATTTTGTTTTTTCTCCCATGTAAATTAACATGACCAAAACCGAGGCTGGCAGGAAAATAGTCTGCCCTTTTATGCATAGAAATCAGCGCTATGGTCGTATTAACGCACACAGGAACCTGACGAACTTATAGCTACACTGGTGATCAAAGCAAAATAAATACGCTTTATCATGGTTATGTGCGTTCATAGTTCATGAGGTTCAATACGTAAACATAGGAACCAACCCGGAGGTTTCAGCTCAATTAATCAGCACGTGACTGAGAAAACAATTACAAACCGTCAATTTGCAATGAATTAAAGGAAGATGTACAACATTGGTTATTATTATCAGATTATCAAATAAACGAATTACTGAGAACTTACTTAAAGTTTGTGTAGGAGTATCAATAATCCAGAGAAATTTTTCGTCTAAAACAGGAATTGCTTTTTTTCTTCAAATTGACAAAAGCCCAAAACATAAAAAAAAATTATAATAAATAATCAAGCGTGTGTAATAGTTTGTCGTTGTCTTCTCAAAACGTCAGGACCTATTGTGATGAAATTACCAAAGTTAGTTTTATTATAAATTTCCTGAAAACTAGAGGGTTGAAATGACCATATGTTACCAAATACCAATGTTATACCTTCCCTTGTAAAGGGCAGCGTGTTTTACCCCTAGCAGACAGTACTACAATTAAGTACAATGAGATGGGCTTCTAAGTAAATGACAAGCATTTCCCTGTAGAAATGAGTGGAAACCTTATAGACTAAACAGTATTATACAAAGCCAGGGTAGCGTATGTTTTGTTGATGAAAAGAGTCAAAACTCTTTCGGTAAAATGTCTTTACACTCAATTGTAGAATCTATAAATTTGTCAGCAAAATGCTTCACAAACATAAAATCTATTCTGAATATTTAATTACAGTTAATTACATTTTTACAAAAGATGATGATACTTAGCATAAAAGGCCTATGAAATAGAAATATTTTTGACTTGAAAACATTATGCAACACTTTGTTACAATGTGCGGACATAACTTTTCTACATTTTAGTTGCCAAATCGTGGGTGTTTTGATAACTTTGTAGCTGATTGTCCAGCGTCGCGCTTAAAATATAACCGTAAAGATATGCTAATAGCAATTTGTTATATAATTATTACTTAATTTGCATATTCATAAGCAACTGAGATGTCACTGCGAATCAGATGCAACATCGGTTATGATTTGTGCATAAATGTACACATTGTTGATTTGTGTGCATAAATATCTGACTAATTCATGTCTTTTCAAAAGTCAGTTCTTTAATTGTTATGCGTTGTCTTGTTAATTGTTTGTTTACCAATCGGTAAACTATTGAGGTACCGGTAACCATTGCTTTCTTTGGGCAATGTTTGGGTTGAGTTTGTGCACTTTTCAGTGCATGCTGTTATTTGTTGTGTTCATGCCAGCGTCCTCGTGTGTCAAGGAAAAGCACATTTTTGTTTTCTCAAATTTAAACAATTCTTCATTTTACCTCAAAAGTAAACTTTCAATTTTGTTTAAACTGTACTGAAGCATGGATATTTGCTATGATGTGCGTATTTATAGTCTTTAAAATATTTTTTTTAAGAATTGTCAATAAGAGCAACATCCATACATTAGGTTATAACTATTTACATTTGACTTAATACAGAAACAATAAAGAATTTAAATTTACTATAACGATTCAAAAACTAAATTTAACTGATTAAAAAGAAACAATTCAATTTAAAATCTTTCACATCTGTGCTTCTACATTTGTATTGGTAAAACTATCAATTATAATGAATAAGTGTTTATAGTCCCATAAAGTGGTCTCATTTCTACACCTCCAAGGGTGGGAGAATTAGTGTGGTAGTGCAGAGTGGTGACCCCCACCCGTACTTTTTGGGGTGCCATGTTGCTCAGAGATATCTTGAAATCTTATCAAATACCTCAGCAGTCCAATATTATTCAGATGAAGAAATTCAATTTACTTGTTACAATTCTAATCCATCAAATTTCACTGATTAAACAAAACTTGTTTATTGTCCCCAGCTGTCGCCTCCCCCGCAGACCCATACTCGATGTTTTCCTCAAACTCCCAAATTCCAGTTTCAATTACACTTCTGTTTCTTTATTCATGGTGAAACTTGTATCAGGTGAGTGTACATGCTTGAGAATACACATAGGGTTGTATTTGCCCATTTAGAGTTTTAGCTCAATTCACATTAATTGTTGTTGGTACACCAAACAAAACTAAAAATACATGACATCTACACCTCAGGTCTAGAAGGTGAACTCAGATTGGGAATTCTTTTTATTTCTCGTATGGCTTAAAAAGCTTACTAAGTGCAAATGTATCACTTATATACATAGACATTCTCACACAATTACATAGTTAATGCAATAACTTCTTTTAATCCCACATCTCAAAAGTCACAGTATATACTTTTTGGCAAATGTGTCTTTGTAACACAAAATTCTTGAAAAGTTATTATTTTTATTATTTATGATACACAAATTTATGCTTTTTGTTCTCCACCAAAAGCAAAATTAAGACACACACAAAACACACAAATAATTATCCTTTCAGAACGACTTTTAACATGTTGATGTTATACTTCCATCGTGCTCTCAGTGTACATATCGGACCAGTGAGTAATTCGTTATGGTAATGATTGTCTCAGTGTATCATAATGACTCTCTCTAATGGGCAGTATTGCAATGGACTTATTCTGGATGGCCTAAATGGGCATTGATAACCGATTATGGTGTCTTAGAAACGTGTTTGATAGTTAACCATGACCGACTTTAAGAGCAAGCGCCGTACACCTTCAGGTATTTTTGCATGTTTAATGCATGTATGTTTTGAATGTTCAATAATTAATAATGTAAATGTGTTTTAAGTTGTTAGAAGATCTCCAAGCGATGAGAAAACATTCATATGACTTTAATTGGTAAACCGATACTTCAGAAACGCATACACACATACGCTCCAGTGCTGTACTCTGTCGGATGTATGCGGATGTATCTTTGAGCGGATCATTCTCTGTGATTGCCGGACTGAAATAGGACTTATCACGTGCTCTGTAATATGCGCATCCCACGAGGAAAACTGAGAACAGGGAGTAGAAATGTTAAAGAGTTCTTTATTTTTGATGTATAAATCGTATTGTTTAAATACATGAGCAGATCCAGGGTTGCCAAACAAGGGGGAACACAGATGTAGGATTTGGAGGCTTTGCATGGCGGAGATAGATATATTATTGAGTTCTTCTTTTCTGGGTACACCATGTAATGGGGACAACAGCAAATCAAGGGATGAAAATAAAAACATATGGTTTATAGTTTTATATGTAAGATGATCACAATGGATGAGGCACATACTTAATTTGACCTCCTGGATCAGTCAATTTCTGATATCCCAACCCTTCATAGACCAAATCACGTAAACGACCATATATGTTCAAGAAAGTTCCAGTCCAAACAAAAAGTGTATGCTATGACATTTCTCCAAGAGAGGCTTTTTAAGCTTTCATAAAAGGGTTGTTCTTAAACCCTCTCGACCCCCACGACCCCCACGACCCACGACCCCTCGACCCCCTCGACCCCCACGACGTATCACGCTGCGCTCAGAATCATATCAGTATCCCAAAATCGGAATCTGTGTTCCCGAATACGGCCCTGGCAATTAGAATGCCTGCTGCACTCCCGTACTACTGGAACGTGGAACAAACGGAGCTCCGGGAGGATCGAATGGACAGCAAGAGTCACATAGGCTCATTCTGTGACATATAATTATTCTTCAATAATTATGTTTTGCTACAAAATGTTGACAGACAAACAAAGTTGGGATTCTTTCCACGTCCATCAAGATAAAATGTACATATCGGGGCTGCTGCGCGCATGCCAGTTTGTGGGGATGTAAATGCTTATTAATCAACTGCAGGATGCCGGAAGTCATATGCGGCCGTCTTTGGAAGCGATCATCCTTCACGACCGTAATAAGTTGTGGGAAGAACGTTGCCAAAAACTGCGCCCTCTCACCCAACTTCAGCAAAAATCCGACATAAGTATACAATTATTTTTGATGAATTTATGAAATTATCTACTCGGGAATGAGTACATAATTTGGCTTGTGGCAGCATTATAAATTCGTTGATTTCGCGACGACAGGTCGTCATGCAGCCAAACGGCGCAACAGGCTGAAGGAGCCTAGCTTATTTTCGAACTCGGGCTGCAAACAGGTTCCCATTTGGGATACAATTTGATTCTGGCGCATTCTGGTCGTTGATGTCCGGCCAGTTATTCGATTACGCTTGCGCATGGGCATTAAGGAATACATACATACATACATACATCGTGTACTGCACTTGGTGGTAGTGAATTCCGCGTGAGTACGTGTGATTCGTTTATATGGAGCGTACGTCGTGGTCGAGGGGTCGAGGGGTCGAGGGGGTCGAGGGGTCGTGGGGTCGAGGGGTTTAAGAACGAATCGCTTTTCATAAACGATGCTGGTGATATTTCACCTGGAGAAAGTTGCAAAAATAAATAGAGAATTAGCTGTTGCAAACAACAATGTTGATGATATAACTTATGTGTCAATCTTTTACCGATGTGGAACAGACAAATGATATTCAGTATGATCGTATTCACCAATGAACAGTTGTTTTTTAGTAACGAATATGACCTAAAATGGATAACTAGTGGCCACACTAATACCTATTCCCCACATTTCGAAGTAAAAGCTTCATTAAATAATTGTCTTAAGAATTCGAGCAATGCACACTCATAAAAAAAAACACGTCAAATTTTACAGCAAATGTAGGGCAACTCTTTGGTGCTATCCTGTATCGCTCGCAAAGGATGCATATTAACAAACATAAACCGAGAGCTGTATGTACTGAACGAACTGTACTTATTCCAAGTCACTTCCTTCCATGTGCTTTTTCCCATTAAATGTTTCTTTTAGAAAGCTTAACGGTGCTAATAAATAATATTGTCTTCACACATCGTATCTAAATGGTGATGCAACAGAGTTGGGACACCATAAACTCTATTTCCAACAATTTGGTATTATAATTTTACATAACAAGTGTAAGTTAAACTGATTTACGCCAATTTCTGTAAACGCTTAATAATGAAACTGCAGTACGTTTCTCATATTTGTTTCATCTATTCTGGATTCTCTTGTTCGGTCCACAAAGAATGTCCAAACAAATGTATGGAAACGTACTGTAGTTTCATAATTAAGCGTTTACAGAAATTGTTGGAAATAGAGTTGTCTGTATTATGCTGTACCGACATGTTTATTTCTTACATAAGAATTTTTATTTAAGAATCTGAGCAATGGCCAGCGTGTGCAGACGTAGCAATAGTGAATTAAATATTATAGGACACAGCCAGATTTAAATAAAGGGGAAGGGTAACAACAAGGTTAGTTTTACAACAAGCTCTACGCAAAAAAACACCTCGTTTAGGGGAGAGCATCAATTGTTTTGGGGCACAGGTTTTCGGAAACATTTTAAAATGTTATCTCTGTTTCTCCAAAACGTCACGTTCCCTGCTGAAGTGGGTTTAATTCCGATAATTAGCCCCAAGTATTTACGTTTATTAATATGACGATGCTTTTTAAAGAATTGTCATTTATGAGCAGCAATGAGGCCTACCGCAATAAAATGCGGCGTCAAGGGTCACCCATTGGCTTCGCTATCGTAGGTGTCACTTGTGTAAGTTTTGATATCCACACATCAAGATACGTGTCTTTGTACAATTGGTAGTGTTAGTATTTCACCAGATATTATAGGATTTGAAGCTTTGTATTGTGGAAGTAAGTAGGAGTAAGGTTTGTGGTAACACCCTGAGAACACAACAAACTCGCAGAGTATACATGTATTTATATTATGGCCATCCGTATAGTTATTTATGTATTGATTATTACTTAGGGTGTTGTATTTTGCAATTATTTTCATGAAAATATTTTCAACGACAATTTGTTGGTCACTGTAAACGGAAACACATTTATTCAAGCGTTACCACCTAGCGAGTAAAACATGAAGAGTGGAAAGTATAAAACATAGGTATAGTCTTAACTTTTGCATATCGTCGAGTTTCATTCCTTCATTCTTCATATCAATCCATGTGACGTCATCATTGCTTGTAACTTACGTGCAAAAAGCACCGACACGTTTTCTAGAGTCGTAAAGTCCTTGGACTATCAAGCTACGGATGTCTGCTACTATGCGACCGATATCCAATTGAATCCAATCTCCAGATCCCGGAACCACACCAGCCGCTCTGCGATCAACATAAGAGAAACATTGTAATTATCATCTCCATATATAAACAATGTCGATTGAGTAATTATTCATCACGAGAAATATTTATCAACTGATGTGTAAACTACACCAAGTTCAGAGTTAAACACCTGTTTCAACCGGATCCACCTGTCAATCAAACAGCACCGATTAACCAATAGGGTTTGGTCTTTTCGCACATTGGTTACTATGTTGTTCAAGCGCTTGAATTGGACTTTTATGAATGTGAAGCTGACTGAGTTTTACATTGGTACAGGTGGACGTGGTGACTATGACCAGACGGGGATCGGCGTATGACAACAAACAGAACGAGGTTAAAGGACACCTGCAACAGACTTAGAAACCACAGATGGTGGCTGACCTGGAATTGCTAATAAAATCACTCACGCTCCATTTAGGCATAGTAGTTTGATGGAGAAGGAATGTGCCGTTCAAAGTCTAAACATTCCGCAGTTTATTCATACTTTGGGCCGGGAGTCCCAACTCGACCCTCGGTCTGCCCTCTTTGTTGCATGGTTAGATTAATAGCTTTTATTTCCTTTATGAATTAAACAACATGTTAAGCGACAGCCGCACATCTTCCTGTAAGGCTGTCATAACAATTGTTTCCTACTTAATTCTGTGTAAAACCAAAATACATAATATAAATGGCACATTGTAATTTTACTGTGTGAATAGTCAGCTGGCAAGTGCTGAGCTGTAGTTCGCATAGTCACAAAGCCAAGACGCCGGACGCAGTGATCCACTGTCGAGTAGCGGTGCCGTTTTCATGCCAAGTGGAGCACAAACAGAGCAAACCGTGGACAAAACAGAAAGGAGTGTAACAATTATCAAATTACTTACTGTTGTCATTTATCTATAATTTGGCCAACACAGAATCAAAAACATTATTCAACACACATAGCGGCAATAAATAAAAATAAAACATAACAAATTCACTTAAGGCAAACCGAGGCGGCCATCTTGTCTCCGCGCATCAGCATATTTAATAACAGGTAAAAGCCAACAAACAGTGCACATACCATATTACTGATTAAGAACCCACATTGTCCCTGGTTACCAGCCGCCCTGACGCTGAACACGTGATTGTCGTGTCACCCACTTTAAATGCATCACCCGATACGACAATCGTCTGCTCATTATCATCCTTACACGTGATTTGGGTTTAGATATTCTCCCACCACGCCATCAGTGGCACAAGGTCGCGTTGATGGAAACCAGGAGACTGACACGGTCGATGTCATTGGTGTAGCTGCAGACATCTCTCGCAGGTTACTCAGGAACTTGAGTACCACTGCGTCCGAGTGAGAAGGGGAAAAGAGTGAACGAGTTTAAAGGAATTAATTTTTCTCCACTGTATGCTTGATCGAAACTATTTGAAATATGTCATCACCTTATATCTGATTATCATTATCCTCTTTTAGTGTTTTGGGACACTCAGGAGAAAGTTCCTTTGTGGTTCTTCGCTCGTCTATAAGATTGATTATAATTATTCATAATTTGGTGTCCCTGCGTTTAAGGGCGTTAACATCAGGATGAAATGAATCTCCTTTTAAATAACAAATGAGCCGTATAACCATTAAACAGGACACAACATTCTGTATTATGATCTTATTGCGCGGTTTTACCGAAGGATAAAGACCGAGGGTCGTACACGGGCGATAAGGACCGGAACAGAACTGAACCGAAGTGAAGGTCCTTATCTGCGGCCACGAATTCGAGGTCTTCATCCCCGTGAAAGATCAAGCGTCGAACATTTATCTCGTTCATAAATGCCCATTAGATTTCGTTTTTAAATTTCAATTATCCAGTGCCACGAGTATTAAAAAGCCAGAACGAATATGTCATATCCAATATTGGTTGACTCCAGCCGGTGTTTAACACGACCAAGTTTTGTCCAATCAGATTGTTGTATTTGTCTTAGGTATTTATGAATAAACCTGTCCCACAACATATCGATATGTAGTATTCATAGAGCATGGCATCGGGACTCATTATTTGGTTCGTAAACGTTATCATGAGTTGTTAGATTTTCCGTCATCGCAAAGCTCGAAACCGTGAAGTGAGTAAAAGTAAGTTTCATATATATACAGAGGTTTTGTTCATACCTGTGACATTGACTAAGAACACACACTCTCCGAGCACAGCCGCACGGACGTCGAACACGTGACATTCGTGTGACCCACTTAAACGCATCACCTGATACAACAATCGTTCCGTCATTATCATCCTTACACGTGATTTGGGATCTAGATATTACCTCATCCACGTCATCATGGCACTAGTCGCGTTGATGTGGGCACCAGGAGACAGGGACGTGGTTGTTGTCTTTGGTGATTTGAAGGTCTTTAGCAGGTTACTAGACCTTGAGTATCGACTGGTGTCAGAATGGAAAGGGGAAAATAGAGTGTAAAGGGAATTATTTCGATTATAGTAATATCGGTACGTACTTAACCACATCAGACTCGGATTTCTTTTGCGTTCTCAGGTCGGGGTGGTGGCGTTGAAACCCTCCTAATTTCTTTATATTTTCAGTACATTCAATAACACATAATCACATCCATATCAATATTTATGTTAAATCATTATTGCCAAGAAAACTCTGAAATTTCGTTGCTACAACGTAACGCCCATATATTGATTCACAAATGTATGTGGTCACATGAATTACCCTTGTCAAGATCATTGTTTAAAGTCGACCCCCAAACAACCCAAACTAATGTCATAGAGTATCAACAATCTAGTAAAAATATTTGTTGAATTTTGATGAGTTGATAAAAATGTTATTCTTAAATATATTGAACACCTTTACAATGAGAGGTGGGTAAGCCTCTATGTAATTCAGCCACCGTATTGAATTGCTTGAACCCTTCTTGACAGACCTATTTACCTCAAAACATTTATATTCAAAGTTATCAATTCACTAAAGTAACTTTTGATAAGGAATGCGAGGATACCCTTGTTGAATCATTTCACTCTCCATCAGCCGTTGTTGTTGCTATGTCAGGTGGACTCTGTTTGAAGTTCCTGCCTTCATGCTGCAGTTAGCTCTTAAACGTAAGACAAATACATTCATAATTACATCCATCATAATTATTCTTTAGAGACACATTATTCACCACCATGTTAATGTCACCTGGCATAAATGCCAGATGTGGACCATATCTCGGCAATTCAACAAGTCTTTCATTAATGTAGTCCAGTCAGTAATATTTGTGGGCCTGTGATTATTATTCATTCAGCAAAATTACATCATGTTGTTGTTTAATTCACGTATAATTTTATATTTATGTCAAGTCTAGGAATGCTGTATATCATTGGAGGGCAAACACATAATATTTCAACCTTAACTGATACTAGAACAAAATCGCTGCTCTTATTAAATTTGAGCGCACACCAAAAACAACATCTGCTAAATAAAAATGAAGGGAAATTACATGCTTTTTTGTATATAAGATACAGTTTTCTTAAAAACAGATTCTACATGTGGATCACATATCATCAGATCCAGATTCAACATGGTCATTTGATCATCTTGAATATATACCATACTTTTGATGAGTGCCTAAATTTTGTTTGGCAATGTGACCTTTGTTGCGTGTGGCCCTTTTCTTAATTCGATCCGTCTTGTGGAGGGAAACGTATACTACTGGTTTGTTGCTCTTCAATTCTGTGAACAAGCAACAATAATACCCAAATTATGAAATAATCGCAACAGAATCAGTAAGAGCGCCACTAAAATGCATCTTATAAGGTAATAAAATATTGTTGGTTGTTATGGGGGAAATAGATTTCTCAGAATAGTTTTAGTTTGAGCGTATGGGGCCGAAAGCCACTGCCAAATATAAGCGAAATCATCAACGCATCAATAATTCAAATATTTACATCAGAATCAATATCCATGAAGGAACAATTACGCATTTCACAGAATTTAACACAGAACACCAAAATATCAGTGGGTATCCATGAAGCTTCGTCAGTCATGTGAAGGTACACAAAAAGAAGGCGTGAAGATATACAACGTTGTTATGGTCACACCCCATTAAACCGTCAACCATTATCACCATCCCAACCACCACCGAAGATCGAAACAACGAAAACCAAACGGGCGTAGCGAAGAATTTTCTTTTGGGAGGTGGAATAATTTGCCGACTGACATCAGTGACGTGGCTGGATTGTGAGTGGGGAAAACATTTGTTGTGGGTAACTTACCGACACAACATTACGAGGACTATGAGGGTTGGGAGAAATCGCCACTCCCCAAACTGCAGTTTTTCTTTTGAGTAAAATACACTTAAAAGTAAAAACAACGAATAACTAACAACTCAGCAACTAGTGTTAGAAATGATGATATTTGCAGTGGCAAACACAAAGCTCCAGGCTTGCCGACTTAAATTTCATTCTGGACCAACACTTGTTCTAGTATTTTATTTTTTAGCATTTCTTGTAGTTTTTGTATATTTTTAAACGCCACTTTAGCAGACAAATAAGTTCGTGAATTTACTGACAGACACTATTTGCCAACAGTGGGTGACGGCCGTCCACCAGCCCATCCCCCTTGATTACGTGACTGGTTAATTCATTAAGTTACCACCGGTAACTTCTGTAACAACTACACACCAAACTGGCTCACTTGGTGTACAATTAATGAAATAATTTTCCAATTAATTTTCGTCTTCATGAAAACAGAAATACCAATATTGAATAATTACAACAGTCTTACGGCATTCTCACTTTGTGAAATAAGCTGAAAATGTCACAGGTTGGTTTAGATATCTCTTGATTCTTCATCACGTATGACATTTAAGGCTGGTTATTGGTTTGCAGTTTGTTAACTGTTAACTGTTTAACTGTTTATAAGCCTGGTGACTCAGCATATACTCTGTTGAACACTGTTAACACTGTTTATAATGTTCATGCTGTTTATACTTGTTACCGGTTATACACCGGTATACACCGTTACACACCGTTACCGCGGCAAATGAGGTGGCTCCACGTGCCGCCCCTGGATACGGCTTGCCTCGCTTGCCCAACCAAATCCCTCGACATGCGTCTTATGTCCTGCAGAGCCTCGGCATCAGGACAGTTCTGGGAGAGGAGTTATGACCACCAGATCTTACCTTCGCATTTGAAAAGCCAGAACATGAGTATGACAACTACAGCAACGGGAGCACTGCCAGCAGCCGGAGTCTGCAGGAGAACAGCGGAGACACGTGCACGCTCGTTTGGCGAGCAATACGACGGCGTCCCCTTAAAACCCCCGAGGTCTCCTCGAGGAGGGGGACGGCCGGACAAGTGCAGGAAAACCAACGCGCTACTAAGGAGTAAGAGGAGCTTGACTCTCGCCACCATGAACGTTCGGATTACCAGGGAGGTTTCGAGAGCCAACAGGGCCAGCCGAAGCGATGAGGAAGGTGAGTGGACGGTACGGGTGTGATGCAGAGGGTGGCATGAAGATGGCCAAGAAGGGGAGCGGACATCACAACAGAGAAGAAAATTAACTCATCACGGCATCGGCATGGAGTGGCGCAGGCGGCGACTGGTGGGCTTGACCCATGCAACAAGAGGCAAGGCTGAAGACGATTGGCCCCTGTAACTCGCTGGACATCCGACCGCCTTCAATACTGCTTCCTTCAAAAGCAACCTTATTCCGACCACCGTGCTGCTTACACCAACACTCAGCGGTGAGCGAGGAGCATGAAAAGTTCTACGACCAGACATGCAGTAGAGGCCGTCCCAGTCCATACTTTCCTGTCCATTCTTTGTAGCGATTTCAACGCAAGACTTGGACATGAGGACGCTGTATTCTCACCTATCATCAAGAAAAACAAATGACAATGGGGCGTCTGTTGTGAACTGATGGAGGATCACTCTTTCCCGCAAGCAAACATCAGATGTTCGAGAAGAAGGGGCGTTTGTGGGACGTAATGTCGCCAAATGGAACGAAGACACAGATCGACTTCATCCTGACCAGGCGGAAGTAGGGAGCAGGGAAAATGATTCAGGCGCCTACAGCCCTCTTCCCATCTGTGGGAATTCGATCACCGGGTAGTATGATGAAGGTGCGTCTTGCTCTCGAGCGCCTCCCTAAGGAAACCAAGGGAAGGTCCAGTACGAGTGGTGGAGGTGCTCAGGACAGCAGCGAGCTGCAAGAGAGGTATCGCTGTGGAGGTCCGCAAACTGGTTCAGGCTCTGATAGAGGAGGGAGTCAACAGAAGGCTTGGCAAGTTTGCGAAAGCAATGAGGGCGCAGCAGAAGAGGAAGGACAAGGCACCAAGAAGGGGAAATAGCTGAGGGTCGCAGCGGACCCGGCGAGTCATCAGAGCCAGGAAAGAGATGGCGGCGTACAGTATGCTACCACACCCCACAGACACCCACCTGGAAGAGTACAACAACATGAAGAAGGTTTCTAAACCAAACTCACGACGTCACTGAGGAGGAGGAGCTTGCCAACAAGATCAGAGAAGTGGAGTAGCCCATCTCAACCAGAAGCACAGCATGAGCTGGAAGCTGATCACGAGATCGCTGGTGAAGTTCCACCAGCATCTCTCAAATCATGGAGAGACTGGATGAGGAAACGAGTCAAGGCATGGTACAAAACACTTCAAAACCTTTCCTTGTCGAACCCAAAAGGTGCTGGACGTACAGTCTGGAGGTGGAGAGAGTGTTCTGAGGGCCTAGACATCGAGGACGGACCATTCACAAGGGGAAAAGTACGACAAGGCAAGAGGTCACTGGAAGGAAGGAAAGAGCTGGTGGGGAGGATGGAGTCGTCCTGAAATACCAAAGGGCATGTCCCTATCGACATTATCGCGTTTGGTCATCAACAGCGCCTGCGAGAAAGGGGGAACTACCAGAACAATGGAGCACCTCAACATCATCCCTGTTCCAAAATCCGGTGACCGCTATGCACATATAACTACCGTAAGCATCAGCCTGAGCTCTATTCCGCAAAAACACTAACCGATGAAGTTTCAACTGCATCCGTCCGGCACTGGACCCCTCCTGTTGAACAGCTCAAAATGGTTTCCGCGAGAAAAGGACAATCAGGAGTCAATATTGCACTTCGAGGATCATCGAGGGGTTAAGAACAAAATCTCCTCATGTGATGACATCAGATTCTCAAAAAAGGTTTAATTTAATCCACAGCTGGGGAAGATGTCGATATCTCAGTGCATACGGGGACACCTAAGAAACTTCGTAGAAATAGTGGCAGCGTTCACGCTTAATAATACGGGCCAGGGTCACCACGCCCGGACGGAACCACTGGAACCATTCAACATCTTTGGCGGAGTGTTACAGGGTGACACTCGCCCATATCTCTTCATCATCGTGCTCGATTATGCACTGAGGAGAGCCATTGACGGAGAGAGGGGGGAGCTAGTTTCACCATAACACCACGCAAGAGTCGGCGAGTGCCTCCAGTGACAATCACCGACCTGACTTCGCCGACATCGCACGGGTCTTCAAACACTGTGGAACAGGCCTGTACACTTCTACCGTCAGTGGAGGAAGAGTGTCTGAAGATGGGACTACATTCAACGGGAAGACCCAAGGTGCTGGCACACAACACACCGACGCTACCGTCCCCATACCAGCGAAAAGACCTCAGGACCAGACGAGACTGGCGTGGTCTGCGCCCAATAATGAAGAAAGTGTGGACGTCGGCCTCAATACAAGCCTCAAAAGGTTGCTGTTCATTCCACGATTGGTCCGTCCCACTTACGGCGCGCGAGACGAATCACAACCAAGGACGAGAAGTCACTGACGATGTTATAATCCAGACAAGCTTTGCGGCCCTCAACGTATCGTGTGTGGCGGACCGCATGAGGAACGTCGATCTCACAACGGCATGCAGTGACGGATAAGATCAGGAGCGTCAGTTTGACCCATACACTGCGTCCGCCAACTTCGGGAGCTTGCCGCCGCCCACCCGACCATACCGGAGGCCCACCCAGGGCACCGCCCTCAAGGGGAGAAGAAGGCGACCTTGTGGACCAGCTCAAGAGGGATGACCGACCTCACATCCGTTGAGGAGCGTGCTCTACGGCGGGACCGAGACAACCGAGGAAGAGACTCAGTTTGCTCGTGATGTCGTCACTACCTGGCGGGCCCCGACATGATGATGATGATATTGGTTTTATATTTCAAAAAATCGGTGCAGTGACGCACTTTTTTCTTTCTTTTGCCAACAGGGAAATACGTGATACATGTATGTCGCAGGTACCACCTCTATATATCAAAAGGCTCCGAAATCCAAACGTTCATACCCCCGAAAGTTGTTTAAAAACAGCACGGCAAGAATTCAATCGATCCAGCAATTTGGCTGCACTTGGACATCGTTTCATAACAACAACAAAACAATTTGCCGACGTGCGGGTCTGAGGGCGATGCGCGCAGAGTATCCAAAAACCGTAAACCCCCTTTTTTGGGGCTCACCAGAAGTGTGCATGGTTTTAAATGATTAGACAGAGTAAAATAGGTGACTTAGTATGATAAATTTAGTGTATGCAAAAATAAATGGTCTGTGATGATTCAGTCAATGCCTGTGAAGGTTCACATGAAGTCATCCCTTTTATAAGGATAATACAGTTATCCGATTACATATAGTTGCCGGTAAAATCAGTATTGATTTATCCTTCTTTCCATTGAAAGATGTTTTTCGTTATTTCATCTGAATATTTAGTTTTAACGATCGCATTTCCCTCTTTAAAAAGGAAAAAACAAATATAATATTTAATCTCATAATATAAAGGGCTTTAAGTTTGAGCATGGTGCTCTACAGTAATTGAAGGGCAGCAATAATGCTCAAGTAGTACGATAGATGGCGGTTCTAAGATTTGGTTTTTTAAAATACTAACCAACAAAACCATCACCCAAAACCATCCCCCTAAAAAACCATCACCAAAACCATCACCTCCCAAAACCACCACCAAAACCATCACCAAAACCATCAAAAACCCCAAAAAACCATCACCAAAACCATCACCAAAAAACCATCACCAAAAAAACCCTCACCAAAAAACCATCACTAAAAAACCATCAAAAACCATCACCAAAACCATCACCAAAAACTACTCACCAAACCATCACCAAAACCACCAAACCAATGAGGTTGAGAGAGTGTTTTTAAATAGTTCATATAAAAGTGACTTTCAAAGTGAGATAATGAAATAATATATTGTTTAATAATTTAAAGATGCTTCACACCTTCGAAATGGACATTGGATGAATTGGATGAAATTGTTATAACAACGTATTAGCTGAATACTTTCGTGAAAAAAAGCAATAGAGAGAAATGCTTAGTACAACGCGGTTAAAAAGGAGAAAACAACAAAAAACCCAAAAACCCTTATATGAATTAAATTTCGAAGAATTAATACGAGAGCTCTAGCAGTAAAAAGAAAATATTGAGTTACTGCCACACGGCTCGGGAGCGAACGAAAGTGTTGATTAAAAAGACTACTTGAATGTTATTAAAAAGGGTTTCTCAACAGGAGAAAACCAAGTTGAGGTTTAACCTCCTATTATGGGTGGTATGTATTTACGACAAAGCATGTAATGAATGTCTGTTGAATCACAGAAAAAAAAGATTTCATATTTTTTGGGCTGTAAAAACCCAAACCCTTATCCCGTGCTAAAAAAAAGGGCTTGGGAAAAA